>MU968501.1:14752397-14836079 GCA_034641835.2 Pinus albicaulis | reverse complement strand
AAGAGGGTACGCAAGCATTACATAGAGAAACTGTGTTCTGGAACGCAGTTTTGCTTCACATTACCTGCGTTCCCTAGCCAGGAATGTAGGTAAGCCTCACATTACCTGCGTACCCAGGGTTTTGAAGCTTTTTAGGGTTTTTTTCTCCTGTTTTAGGGATTGACATGAGGAGTAGAGGTTGTAAGACTTGCAGAGGAGGTAAGTATGAGTGACAATGAGCTCATACAGTCAGCAGAATGTCAAGGTGACAGTTTTTAGTGTAACAACAAGTTGTAGGTTTTAACCCTATACAAAAATTATCTGCAAACGAATCTTAAAAACAAAAAATAAACAATAGCGAGAGCATAAAACATAAAATAGATATACACAGATATTTTCCCCTGGATCCCAAATTGGGAGGACTAGCTTGATTTTTCATTATATTCATTTTAGTGTTACAACACACACACACACACATATATATACATGCCGAAGCATACTTAAACCCTTATCCATTAACCTTGGATTAGAACATAACTGTAGTTCCCTTAACTGAATCTACAAAATACCAGGGGACGAAAATCATCATGCCCCAAAACCATGTGCAAACCCATGCACAAAACCATGGGCGAGTCTTCCCATAAAAAAATAGGGCCAATTTTTTTTTCCTGGGGCACTACCTCGGACCCCGAATAGTGGGGCTGCTGCCGCCCCTATGACCCCCCCACGCGTGACTAGTCTTGGAAATAATATAACACATACCCAACATTCTCCCACTTGTTGCTTTCTTTTCACAGGGGGCCATAGGAGAGCTTAATCATTAGCCCAGCTCTACAACACCCATTGTTTCTCTACACCAAGAGAACTTCTAAGTGCTCACAAACTTTGTCAATGTGTCTGCAACATACTTCAAAGTGCCCACCTTTACCAGCAAAAACCTTTTAGCCTCAACCATATCTCTCACAAAGTGATATTTAACATCAATGTGCTTTGTCTTTAAATGATAAGCAGGGTTCTTAGCCAATAAAATTTCACTTTGGCTATCACAGTCTATCCTTATAGCTTGCTACAGCAACCCCATATTTGAACACAATCTCTGCAACCAAACTGCTTCCTTGCTTGCATGAGTGGCTACCATGTATTCTCCCTATGTAGTTGAAAGATACACTATAGACTGTCTTTTACTCATCCAAATGACTGCACCTCCAAATAGGCTAAACACATACCCACTTGTAGATCTTCTTTGGTCCAGATCTCCAGCCCAGTCTGCATCAACAAAACTATGAATGTCCAACACTCTTTCCAATCTTGGTTGTCCTTGGTAGCAAAAGCCATAATCACTAGTGCCATGCATATATCTGGAAAACCCGCTTCACTGTTGTCCAACGCTCCTTCCCTGGGTTTGACATAAACCTGATCAATACTCCCACTACGTGTGCAATGTCTGGTCTAGTACAAACCATTGCATACATTAGGCTACCCACTTAACTTGTATATGGAACACGGGACATATCCTCCTCTTCTTCTTGTGTCTTGGGACACTGTTCAGCAGACAACTTTACACCTACAGGAATCAAAACATTCACCGGTTTACTATCATGCATATTGAACCTCTGCAATATAGTCTCGACATACTTCCTCTAGTTTAACCAGAGCTTCCTCTTTTACCAATCTCTCTTAATTTCCATGCCCAAAATATAGTTTTCAGCACCAAGATTTTTAATGTCGAATTTGGAGAACAGTTGGGTCTTCAAATCTTGGATAATTTCTTTGTCATTTCCAATCAACAACATATAATCCACATACAAGACGAAATAAATAACACAGTCACCAATTAATTTAAAATAAACACAATGATCCTCCTTGCTTCTGATGAAGCCAAGTCCCCGTATATATGTATCAAATTTCAGATACCACATCCTTGGTGAATATTTTAACCCATATAGAAACTTCTTTAACTTGCATACTAGTTTTTTCTTCCCCTTCACTATAAATCCTTTAGGTTGTTTCATGTAGATCTCCTCTTCCAGATCCCCATGAAGAAATGTTGTCTTCACATCCATCTGTTCTACCTCAAAATCAAATGCATCAACAACAGATAAAAGTAATATAATAGAAGTAACTTTGGCAATAGGAGAAAAAATATCACCAAAATAAATTCCATGCACCTAGAAATAACCTTTTGCTACCAACAAAGCTTTGTATTTCTCCACCCCGCCTTCTACATTCATCTTCTTCTTAAACACCCATTTGCTCCCGATGGGCTTCCTTCCAGCCGGCAACTCCATCGGATCCCATGCCTCATTTTTATGCAAGGATGCCATATGAAGAGAAGTTCACATTGAGTTTAAGGCGAGACAAAGAAAATGAAATTTTACTCCCTTCCTAACAATGGAAACTAAAATAAATCTCTGTGAAATAAAACAAATAAATTGGAAAAATTTATTTCATAACTCCAACAGTAAATGATTTTAATTAAAACAATACTATCTCTGTATAACAGATGGGATTCAATACTCAGAATGAAACCAAAATCGTTCAGTGAAGGAAATCGGTCAAACCACAGAAAAATGTTCATAGAACAAATTTTGTAGGACAAATTATTGTCTTAAAAATAAAGATACGATTCTCTTAGAATTGAAACCTTAATTACAAGAATTTCCTCATTGAAATAATGAAACGAAATGAAAAAGAAATTGAGGGAAAATTTGTTTGGAAAACTAAGCCATTACCATATTCACAAAATAACCAAAGACAAAACCTATCTTTGTAAAACGATGGGTCCATGAAATTATTACCTGGAAAATTATAAAACAGAGTTACCTCAACATGGTGATGAATAAAACGAATCCCTACAATCACAATGATAAAAAAAAATTAGTTTCAATAGAAGAAAACCAAAATTTTGACAAATGAAAACATAGAAAAAAAACTCATAGGTAAATTCAATGCAGAATAATTTCTTACGCGAGGTGAGTAGGTGTTCGTAATCCAAGTGAAAAGGACTGCGTAAAGGCGTAAGGGTATGGGTGAAGAACCAGAGCCAGGACCTCAGCTGACATGACCAAAACAACTGAAAACCAAAAACCTAACATGCCATCAAAAAATCAAATGCATAGGTTGAAAGGAAGGTATACAACGAAATCCCCTTTGCAAACATGGTAGACATCTGTGGAGTAAGACTTTGAAATATCACTCAAGCCATGTGACAGATTTAATTAACGAAGTGTCATTCATTAAGATGTGATAGCCTTGAACATAGGAATAACATAAATGATCTGACAACTATTTATGAAAGAGATACGATCTAATACCAATACTAATTTGAAAAAAATCAAAACATTGAAACTTTGGCTTAGTATTTCAATTACTATGTCAATTAGTCTATGTATTGAAACTTCAATATAATAACCCAACGTAATATCTCAAAAATGAATCGAAGATATGTGATAAGTATATGGTATTAAATATGATTAATGGCATAAGGTAGGTGGGACTATATATATTGTAATATTTTATATGTATTATTAGAACATCATAATAGTACCCACGTTTATGACTTCAAATGTAACATCTCCCCTTACCACAATTTTTTTTTTTTTTTTTTTAATAGTATAACTGCTTAATTTTTGGTCCACTATTTTCTATAATTTCGTCACTATTTGATGAGTTATGTGCTTACTTAATCATGCTTAAACGAGTATTTTTTTATAATTTTTGTACTTTATGAGATCAAGGTCATCTATTTATTGAACCACTTCTACTTGACTCGATTCTATATTATCACTGCTTCATTTTGATATCATTTTCATAACCTAAGTTAGGTCCATCTTACCCTCTTTATAACCTTAATTTTGAATTAATATTGTAATAGTATTTCCTCACTATTACACTTATTCTACCTTAATTGTCTTATGATATTTTATTCTCTTGTATTCATTTATTACCATACTTACTTCATAATTCTAGAGGGACTTCTATTTTATAGAAAGGATTTCTTCTCCTTATCCTAATAGAATCCACCCTTAATAAAATATTAGTTACTACCCTCTCTTAACATTAGTTTTTATTCTATATGAAATAATTTGAATTTCAATCATCCATAGTTAGGAATACAACGTAAATGAGCATGAGCTCCATCTTTGGTTTACATAGTTCAACATTATTTTAATCCACAAATATGGTTAATCGCTCAATATTCGAGTTCTATTTTATGAAATTTATTTGGCTTGGGTTACTCAACGCTTATCAAATTCACATTTAATGATATTCCTGTCACATATTAATGTTTGGGGAAATCATATACAAGATTTATGGTTTGGAATTTATGTTTATTATTTCGTATTGGGATTTTCATTTATAACCTCAGGATTTCTCTACTGCCTGTATGTTTATGTTTACTGCCTTCACATGGCTCATCATTTTTTTCTCCCCTTGGATGAAATCCACGTGGATGGTTTGGATCAATTCATATTTTATGACTGAATTTACGACTATCCAACCCTAAGTTTCTTTGTTATTTTTCATTTTGTAATTTCTTTCTTTGGATCTGCAACTGGGCTTACTGATCCAAGTGGATATCAGTGGCCACCCACCTATTCCATTTGGACCCGCAGCATCAATTCTTTCAGTTTTTCAGCTTCAGCACAACTTACTATTTTTGGCAGGTTTTCGGGTCCTGCACTCCCGGAGCCGTTTTGGGGACTTAATGATCCAGATGGATATTGGTGGCCACCCACCGAGTCCATTTGAACCCCCATCATCAATTATTTCATTTTATAATTTTCAGCACAACTTACTATTTATATCAGTTTTTCGAGTCCTAAACTTCCGAAGTCGTTTTGAGGCCCTAAATGATGTTTTTTGGAAAAATGGGGGAAAACATGAGATGTAGACCGATGTTTCTCACTAAAAAGTTGTATTCCTTGAACAGATCTTTCTAACGAGCAATTGAGTGCGTCAAATGGAGATTGGATGCCAAAGTTACGTCCCTAAGAAGTTGAAACACCAACTTACCTAAACAAGCCCCACAATTTTGGCGCTTCATCTCCTAGGGTTAGGTTTTTGGACGTTTTGGGTTTTACATTGTTTCTCAACAATAAATAGGCCTTTGAGCCTCATTGTAACATAGTTCAAGGGCTGGTAGCCAACACATCTCTTCTCAGTGATAAGCGCTACCAATGCCCTAGCTCGCTACATCTCCATCAACGCAGCCATGGCTGGCACATGAAGTTTACATAGGTCTGATAGAGGAAAAAATGCCACTCTATCATGATACCTCTTATTTACTTCATGAGACTCTATCTCCCGTAAGGGTAAGCGCATTTTTTTATTCAATTTACCAAACACCATTTCATTATGGTTTTCAAATTAGCATTCTTCTAAACTCTACATTTTCGTTATTTCATTTTTTAATTTACATTCCCTTATATTTACACTTAAATTATATCTTCTAGTTGGATCATTCTTATAAATTATATTTACGCATGGTATTCATTTATCATAAAAGGAAAATATTATGAGTTGTAGAGGATGTAAATCTATTGTGTATTAATTCTCGGTTTCGGATTTCATTTCTGGAAATTTGAGTTCTGTGTTTTAATGGTCCTCATCCGTTGAGAATTCCATATGCAATTCTTCTTAAATTTTCTATTTAACTCCTTGTTGTTTGTAATATACAATTTGTATGACCTTCGTTTTGTTGTCCTTGAATTCCTTTTGAAATTTTGAGAACGCATACTAGTTTTATTTTTTAACTTATTTACTGCTACATGTATGAATTGTTACCTCATTTCTAGGGTATTCGATCTCATATAAAATTAGAATTAAATTTAATAATACGCCACTGTATTAAAATTATCCTGAAATTTAATTATATTCCATACGAAATTATGAATGACCCAGAAATTTATCATCACTCTGGTTACTTTTCTCCAATTTCATATTTAAAATACCTTTGTTTTAAGATGTTCTGGTTCTTTTTGCAATGATGCGTAATTGGAAACCCTCATTTTTCCATATGTCTATAAATTACCAGTACTAAAGGTTAATTTACATTGTTTTATACATAGAGGTAATTTTTATTACTCTGTCTTTAATTGCGGAAGTCTATTAATAAATTTTAAGGCCTGACTTATGCATTTATCTTCTACTTATTTTCAATCTCTATAATTTCCTTCATAATTATTGATAACCCTTGAAAATAAATTGATAGATGATATTCCATTTCTTCCTTCAGGAAACACTTATCATTTTATTAAATTTCCTGGATTAATAAAATGATTTATTTTGCGGGCCCCCTTCCTCTTGTTCAGAGACCAGTCATGAATTTTCATCAAGTATTTACTCTGCCATAATACAGGTAATCATTTACGGTATGTTTATTTGTATCATTCTATCCTTGTAAGTTAGTTTATTTTCATGTTTGTACACAGAAAGGATTTCGGAAGATTCCCTTGACTCATAAGGTAATTTTATATTGAAATTCCAGTGGTTCCTTTCTCAGATTTAATGTAATTAAATTAATTATCCTACTAATTAGATTCTAACCCTTTGTCATATGGTTTTATTCTACAGGTATTGCACCTTTCACAATTTATTTCTCATCAAACTGTGCATTATTCTCACAAGCCTTGACAATATCTTTTATTCCTTCTATTTACAGGTCGGTTGACAATTTGCTTGAAATTCAATCCACTGAATTCAAGGATAATTATTCATGTATAATTTTTGTAATTAATAGACAGAATATTTGGCTTATGTCAATGTACTATTGACAGTGTATAATGATATATTTTATCAATTCTTTCTACAAAATTATGTTCTTATTATGATGATAAGAATTCGTCTTTATAAGAAATTTGTATATATGGTTTCCACTTATTTTTAGTAATTCAAATGGATATTATTTTTAAACATGAATTCTACTTACAGTTATTGTACTATCTTCTAGTACTTCAATATATATATGATATTTAATTTCTTGTTTGTCCATAAGAGTGAATAGATATATGCGATGTTTGTATTTAATGTACAATAGATATATTTAGATTTTGTTTGTACAATCATGTTTCTTTCTATATTGACCATTATCTCTCTTTGTACCTAGATTTTTATATCCTTTGATTTGTAGAATAATTATGTTAAATATTTCTTTTACCATCTTTTCCACCTCATATGATGTATTTTCTGAATTTAACATATAAATCCTTACAACCTAACAACGGATTTAAACCCTCCTAATTGGGTTTAGACCTTTTGTTTGTTGGTTTACTAATTTAATTTATCTATGTAACTATAGAGAACTAAGCTATATTCACTATAGTTATTTTATGTTAAATACATCCAACTCTATAATTTAAAACTAACATAATTCCATTATACTAATTAAACTCAAAAAATATAATTTCCCACTTATCTTTCTACATAAAATCTCATTTCTCTAAAATCTCATTCTAATCATAAAAATAGAATCATAATCCAAAATTAAATTAATTGTGCATATGATCCGGATTTATTCATGAATGCAACGAATAAACATATAACCATAAATACAAATATGCAGTGAAAATAACACTTCATTTCATTAATATCAAAGAACTGAAATTTGCTTATAGACAGAATTGAAATAAAACTAGCTAGGGCGCTGGTAGCTATCTCTGAGAAGAGATGTGGCGGCTACAGGCCTCTGAACTGAGTTATAATGAGGCTCGAGGACCTATTTATTATTTGGAAACAATGGGAAATCCTAAACATCCAAAACCCTAACCCTAGGAGATGAATTGCCAAAACTATGGGCCTCGTTTGGGTAAATTGGTGTTTCAACTTCCCAAGGATGTAACTTTGGCATACGATATTTGTTTAATGCGTACCATACCTCATTAGAAATATCTATCCGAGGACTAAAAATTTCGAGTGAGCAACATCGGTCTATGGACCCATGTTGCTCCCTGTTTTCCCAAAAAAGGTCGTTTAGGGACTCAAAACGGCTCTGGAAGTTCAGGACCCGAAAAAATGCTAAAAATATAAGTTGTGCTGAAACTGAAAAACTGAAAGAGACAATGGTGGGGCCCCAAGTGGAATAGGCAGGTGACCACCAATATCCACTTGGATCATTCCTCCCCCCTTAGGAAGCAATGGTCCCCATTGCGTTAATTTCCTCCATGAGATGTGGAAATTTCTGCTAAACTTGGTCCCTGGTGAACCACTTTCCTTGGTGCAGGAGTTGGCCAGCTTTGAAAACCCGATATAGTTGGATCTTCTATTGGCGAGTGTTCTTGATTTGCATGTCCATGATACAATATATGGTGTCCTATTCCATGCAGTCTGGGTTTAACTCTGTTGGTGTGAGTTGTTCTACAATGTCAGAGGTGTCTAGTAGAGGTGGGAAGTAAGGACGAAGGCGATCCACATTGAAGACTGGGTGCAGACCAAGGAATGGTGGAATATTGAGCTCGAAGGCATTATTCCCTATAGGCTTGGTGATGGTGTACAGCCCGTATCGGAGCGGGCGAAGCTTGCGGTGGGGTCCAGTGAGGTGCTTCTTCTGCAAATGTAGTCATACTTTATCGCCCACCTGGAAGTTGTGTGGCACCTAGTGTTGATCATGGTATTTCTTGTACTTGGCATTGGCTCTGTCCAATATATCATGAACCTGTTGGCGAATGTGTTGAATGCGCTCGATGAAGCTATTTGCTTTGTCAACTTCAAACTGGACATGAGCTGAATCGGCCTAAGTAGCCGCAAATGGCATGGCTACGTCAATGGGACATAGTGGTTGGAATCCCAAGCCCACCTGAAAGGGGCTATGGCCGATTGAACTATGGAGAGCCCAATTATAACTATGTTGTACATAGGGGAGGCTCTCGTCCCATGTGTGTGGATTTTTTGAATTGTACATGCGCAGAATGTGTACAATCATTCTGTTGATGACCTCTGTCTGGCCATCTGTTTAGGGATGGAAAGTTGTGGACTTGGTGAGCTTGGTGTCCAACATTAACCAGAGGCTAGACCAAAATGTGTTGAGGAACTTGCTATCCCTATCAGATATGATAGACTATGGGATCCCAAAATGTACCCACACTCATTCAAAGAAGAGTTTAGTAGTGGCTTCTGCTGTGATATTATTCTTGCAGGCTGCCATAATGGCCATCTTTGAGAATCTGTCGATGACCATGAAAACACAGTCATTTCCATGCTTAGTAGAAGGCAGGCCCGACATGTAATCCATGGAGATGGATTCCCAAGGTCAACTAGGGGTAGGTAGTGGAGTATATAGGCCTTGCTTCTTGATGGTCAGTTTGGCAATGGCACAAGCAGTGCAGGATCTGATGTGCTTCCCGACATCCTTTCAAAGGTTTGGCCAACAGAAATACTTCTGCAGTACTGCTACTGTTTTATCGACCGCGAAATTCCCAATGACTCGACTGTAGTGCGCTTCCCATATCATCTTGGCATGCTTGCTTGAAGGAACACAAAGGTGTCCTAGGTGACATAAAATTGCATCTTGGAGGTGAAAATTTGGAACTTGCGTACCCCCCAAGAGTGCCTTGTAAGTGTGGCCGAATTCTAGGTCACTCTCATAGAGAAGCAGCCAATCAGAACTCTCGTGCCCACAAGAGTTGAGAATGGTGGTGAGCGCCACGATCGGTGGTCGGCTGAGGCGATCTGCAACATTATTGGTGCTACCCTTCTTGTACTTGATGTTCAAATGAAACTGTTGCAGATAGGTGGACCACTTCTAATGGTGATCATTCTGCAACTTCCCTTGTGTTTGTATGAACGGTAGGGGCCGGTGGTATGTATGGATGATTGTTTCCTTCCCCAAAATGTAATGCTTCCATTGTCGACAAGCTTGCACAATGGAATACATTTCTTTGTCATAAGTGGGATACTTGCGAACTGTGTCAGACAATGTCTCACTGTGATATTCCACTGGATGTCCCTGTTGAGTAATAACTGCCCCAATAGCATAGTCAGAGGCATCTGTCTCGATCTCAAATGGTTGTTGCAAGTCTGTTAATGTGAGCACTGGGGAAGAACAGAGGCAATTTTTCAATTATGTGAATGCCTCCTGTTGACGTTCCGACCAAAAGAATTTTGCTCTCACTCCTCCCTTGGTGACTTGACTCAAGGGCCAAGTCATATGAGAGAATCCCAACATGAACCTACGATAGAAATTAGCAAGACCCAGAAAGCTGTGAAGCTCTGTTATAGTGGTTGGGGCTGGCCAATCCTGAATGACTTGGATCTTGGATGGATCCACATGCACCCCCCTTTCATCAATAATGTATCCCAAATATTGAACCTGGGTCATGCCAAAAGTGCACTTCTCCAAATTTTCTCACAACTTGTGTTGCTGTAGTGTTTGGAGGACTTGTTGGATGTGGTGAAGGTGCTCTTCCCAAGTCTAGCTGAAGATTAGAATGTCATCCAAGTACACCACTACAAATGAGTTGGTGAATGGCCGCAAGATGTCGTCCATCATCCTCATGAAGGTTGCGGGAGAATTTTTCAACCCGAAAGGCATGACCAGCCATTTGAAAAGGCCTTCCTTGGATTTGAAGGCAGTCTTCCACACATAAGAGGGTTCAATTGGTACCTGGTGATACCCAAACTTCAAGTCGATCTTGCTGAAATATTTTGCACCTTTGAGTTGGTCCAGAAGGTCATCAATCCATGGGATCGGGTACCTATTCCGAACAGTGATCTTGTTCAGCACCCGATAGTCAATACAGAGTCTCCACATCCCATCCTTCTTCTGTACCAACACAATCAAGCTCCCACAGGGCGATGAAATTGGTCGGATGTGACCTTTCTGCAGCAGCTCCTGAAACTTCCTCTTGATTTAATCATTATCTAGAACAGAGCTTCGATAGATCAGTCCATTGGGTAGCGGCACACCTGGGGTCAAATCAATTGGTTGCTTGACCTGACAGTGCAAAGGAACCCCTGTGGGTGAGGTGAATATGTCCCCGTACTCCTCCACAACCTTATCCATTTTTCGTTGTCGTGCAGAGGAGACCTGTCTGGAGGTCGTGGCCATAGTCTTCTTCTTGCCCTGGGGGCAGATCATCAGGAAAATGAATTTTCTGGTTTGGGAAATGAGCTTACTGCATTTTTTTGCAGTAACCAAAGAGATAGCGGCAGGAGATGGTACCTCTGGTATCCTGTACAACTTATTTCACAAAGTAAAAATAATAGTGCAAGGCCGAGACTCATACACAGCATGATGCTTCCACAAGTATGGTTGTCCTAATAGTACATCAGAAACATCAATAGGAGCAACATCATATAATACCTCATCCCTGAAGGGCTCGATGCTATAGGGAAGGTGGCACTGCTGGCTGACGCGGAGATCTCGTCCTTGGTGAAGCCACCCGATGGTGTATGGATGCAGGTGAGTTGTGGTCAGAGAGCCCAACCGCTTCACACCATCTGCTGAAATGAGGTTCTTTTGGCTCCCATTGTTGCCAATGAATTTTACCGAGGAGCCCTTTACCCACATCTAGGAGTGGAAGAGACATTCCTCCTCCTCTAGATCTTTTGGTTCCTCCTTCTGGATCTTCATAGTGGCAATAGTGGCATTTGGCTCTGCATCAATAATATGTTTCCCTTTGTCATTCCCCTTGTCAGGTCCTGATTCAGATTCGAAGCATGCATCTGACTTAGAAGCCCTCATCTCGGCCACCAGCGACTGCTTGGCCCGACACTCACTTGTGTTGTGAGTGGAGCTCTTATGGAACTCACACCACTTTCCCTTATCCTTATTTGGCTTTGCAGTGTTGTTCTTTTCTTGTGGCTTCGACAGTTTGTCTTGAGTCGCCATGCCTTGGCTCTATCCTTTATTCTGTAGTTTAGGAGCACCTTTCCATTGATTTTGATTCGCAGATCCAAAGTCTCACTTCTTCTGTTTGAATTTCTGCTCAATCTTGGCAGCATACCGGTATGCCGTACCAAGTGAGGAGATGTCGAGGAACTCCATTTCCTCCCGAATGTATCTGTGCAGAAAACTGCAATACTTTAGCACCAGATGTTTCTTTGAATCTTTGATACCCAACTTGGTGCACAAGGTATGGAACAGATTCGCCAGCTCATGCACATCTTGATCCCTTTGTTGTCGCAGCATTGTCCATTGTATGTACTTGTCCTCATAGCTCCCCACGGGATAGTATTGTTCCTTGATGGCATCTCGGAAAGAATTATAAGTGGGTACATATGAGAACAAAGAGGGTTCTGTCTCGTCCTTTTTCTCATAGAGGGTTTCCCACCAGTCCTTGACATGGGGGGCAACTTTAAGGAGTGAAAAAATAATCTTCTCCCTGTCGGAAAAGTCATGAACCGAGAAATATCCTTCTAATAGATTCAACCATCTATCTACAACATCTGCATCTATTTGACCCTCAAATATGGGAATGTCAAAATTTGCTTGTAACTTAAAAGGAGTCGCACCTCCAGAGTGGCTGCTGGATGCAGATGCGCCGCCGGTGAGCAGTCGTTGAAGAATCTGGGCAAAGTTATCCATCATCGCATTCCTTTGTTTTTCGAGGGCCTCCTAGAGCAATATTTTGATAGGATCTCCTGGTCCCTCATCTTTCTTTTCGTCCCCCATGGGTGTCCGTCGGGTTTTGCGAGGTTGATCTTGCAAAGGTTCCACCAGATCGAGCCCTAACTCCTTATACCCCGACCTCATTGGGGACATGCAAAGAAGGATCGAGAAAAAGCAGACCAATATAATACCACTGATCCAGATTTATTCATGAACACAATAGAATAAACATATAACCATAAATACAAATATGCAGCGAAAATAACATTTCATTTCATTAATATCAAAGAACTGAAATTTTCTTACAGACAGAATGGAAATAAAACTAGCTAGGGCATTGGTAGCTATCTCTGAGAAGAGATGTGGATGGCTACAAGCCTCCGAATCGAGTTACAATGAGGCTCGAGGGCCTATTTATTATTTAGAACAATGGAAAACCAAATATCCAAAACCCTAACCCTAGAGATGAAGTGCTCAAAACTATGGGCCCGTTTGGGTAAATTGGTGCTCAACTTCTAGACTTAACTTTAAAAGGCTGTATCTCCGTCGACGCGCGACTTCATACCTCGTTAGAAATACCTAAGGAATAAAAATTTCAAGTGAGAAACATTGGTCCATGGACCCATGGACCCATGTTGCTCCCCGTTTTCCCAAAAAAATGTCATTTAGGGCCTCAAAACGGCTCCGGAAGTATAGGACCCAAAAAACGGCTAAAAATAGTAAGTTGTGCCGAAACTGAAAAACTAAAAGATACAATGGTGGGGCCCCAAGTGGAATATGTGGGTGACCACCAATATCCACTTGGATCATTTCACTTCTGGTAAGATTATTTTACACCCAACCTTGAGCTTTATCTCCACAACTCCCCCCGAGCAGAGACCAATTCCTTCAAAGTGTAGACAATCTCTTGTCTACCTAGGAATGACTTATTTAAGCCTGCTTTCCCATCAACATGTTTCCATAACTGCGCCCAGTTAATTAGGATGTTCTTTTCTTTTTTGCCTTGGTTTCCCTTTTGTTTTTTCTAGAAAAGTACTTTAAAACTAGTTTTTTCCTCTTTCTAGTTTTATTTAACCTCTTCTCAACAACTTTCCACGTTACAAAGGTATCTTTTTTAGATTTTTATCTCTAATATAATATTCAATTTTTATTTTACTTTCTCCAAGGAATTTTGGAGAATATGGGAAAGTTTATTGAATCTTATCCATCCCCATGGACTTGAATTCATGATCTCTAATTATACCCTAGTCTTTGCACAATAATTCAATTTACATTTTTTATTTAATTAAAATAATAAAATATGTCCATAATAATTATTTTCCTTTGGGTCCACTTGACCTTTAGGCTTGTTCAATTGTCTAATAAAAGCAATAAAAATAGGGATTTTACATGAAAGAAGTAATTTGAATTGAGTCTAATGATATAATATTGGTAGAATGTAGAACTCGTTGGATAGAGGGTATCAATGATGTTTATACACCATTGAAATGGTTCAGGGTAAATATATTATCCGTGGACTAAGGGTTATGTCTAGAATGGGGTAAAAATCCTCATTCTATTAATCTTCAAAGTTAAAGTCAAAAGGTTAAAAGAGTTGTATATGAATAAGCATGTGGAGTATAATATCAGAATATAAAGTATATATATTCTCATATTTTAATAGAAAAATTTAGCATGATGAGTATTAAAGTTATTATCTTAATAAAATTTCTATTAAAGGAAAAACATTATTAAGATATAAAGGAATAGTAAAATAAGTTACTATTATAACGGAAATTGTACAATGAAGAAATGTCACAAATAATAGTCGAGACGAAAAGAGAAATTTTGGAAGCATTTAATAGGGTCTAAGGATAATTAACAATAGAGTTTTGTTATGTTCACAAACCATGATGTCGTTAGAGAAATTATAATGATAGAAAGTACACATGGGTTGAAACATCTCAATATGACGAAATTTAATAAAGTCAAATGACGATAAATAGCATAAATTGTATAAATAGAAAAAAAATATTGGTTAAGTAGAGTTGTTACATAGAAGGAACATGAAAACCAAATTATAGATTTGTAAATGGAGAGACTCTTCGAATTTCAAAATACACGGATAGTAAGGTAAAAATTGAAGTGGGAAACAAATTACAAGGAGAATTGTTACAAGACCTTAAAAAGGTAAGATTTCAGCAAGAGGAAATTATATGATAAATAATACATCAGCAAATACTGAAATGTATACAAGTAAAGAGTATAAAACTTTGCACCGAAATCAAACCATGAAATTTTATATGAATACCCTCTGAAACCTTAGACAGGTCATCCGGGTGATAATAAGATTACAAAATTTTTATATAAAATTATACTATGACCAGGGATGAAAGTAGTAGGAAATAAAATCCTTGGCACAATGGCTGAAATGTCAAAAAAAAAAAGGTAAAATGATCAACATCCTACTGATTACCAAAATTAATTCTATGTTCACCATAGAAGGAGAAAGCGGTATTAATGAAATTAGTTCAGTACTATCAAGTAGTAAGTGTCAACAGGATGAAATCATGAGAGTAGTGGACACTCTAAATAAAATAATACACCTTTAGTTTATACAATCCCATCTTGACACATTATAAGTGAACAATGAATTCAAGAAAAGAAATTCGTGGTTGGAGGAAAGAAGATAGAGCGAAGTTCCATACAGTTATCATCTTCCAATAGACAGATAAATAGAGAGAACAAAGCCAATGTAGAAAAACATCATGGGCACATGTGTTCAAGAATTGGGCATATTTTCTACAATTAGTAGAAAGTACATATTAATACCATTGCCAGATGTCCAATGATACAAGTCAAAACGAGAACCACATTCCACTTAGTGGAAATTAACAAAAGAAGAAAATGGTTCTAGTACGAGAAGTAATACATTAGGTGGAAACCAACTATGAAACAAATCTCTAAAGTAGTTTGGTAAACTCAGCTCACCTGAAGAATGATGCAAGAGTTTACAAAAATGGTATTCCACGTCGACGAAATTGCTGAGAATCACCTCAAAATTGTGGGGTTATGAGGATTTGAGTGAAAGTATAAAATCATTCTATTCTACTTTGTCATAAAAAAACTGGGTTCATAATTCAATATTGAAAAAAAAAATTGTACATGAACCTTCTCACTTGATTGATTGTGATACAGGGGAAAAAAGAAAATAATTCTCGTTTGGATAAAATAGTAGCGGCTAGAAGTGTGATGGAAACACTTCACACTGGAACACTACTTGGGAGTGGGAAATTATGAAGAAGAAACTTAACCATTAAAGGCTAATGAAAGAAATGGAAAAAATGGAAAACACCGAGGACAATGTTTTTTTTTAGAGGGGGGCTATGTAATATACCTATTTTTTGCATTATATAAATAGATAATGCACATAAAGGTAAGGGGGACCTCATAAATCAAACATGTAAATATATTAATTTTGTAAATTAATATATAAATGTGCAAAGACTAGAGTTAATTGGAAACCAGGATTTTAAGTCCATGAGGATGGAATTAAATCCAAATACTTTCCCAAAATCTCCAAAAATACTTGGAGAAAATAAAATAAAATAAATATATTGGATTGGAGATAAGAATATAATAGATACCTCATTAAAGTGGAAAGTTACTGAGAAGAGGTGAAACAAAACTAGAAAAGGGGCAAAGCTAGTTTTAAAGATCTGTTGTGGAAAAAACAAAAGTAAATCAAAGGAAAAAGGAAAACAACATCCTAATTTAACTGGACACAATTACGGAAACATGATGAGGGAAAGAAAGCTTAAAAAATAAATCCTAGTGAGACAAGAGGTTGTCTAAACTTTGGAGGAATTGGTCTCTGCTCAAGGGGAGTTGTGGATGAAAGCTCAAGGTTGGGTGGCAAATAGCCTTTACCAAAATTGGTATGCCCAGTTATTAAACTATGTCTTACTATCATGTTATTGTGATAATTATTGGATAATATTTAATGTGTTTTAGCTAGGAAGACAAGTAAAAAATTATCTCTCCTGAATTGTAAATCTGTATATAAATTACTCTATTCTTCGGGAATAAAGTGTCTAATAATTAAATAGAAAAATAACTATAGCGGGTATAGTTAAATTTTTTGTATAGTTACACAAATTAGTTAATTAAGAAACCAACAAACAGAATCTCTAAACTAAATTAGAAGGGTTTATATTTGATGTTCGGTCTATGTTAATTATTGTATTTCAGATATAAAATAAATCATTAGAATTAAATAATAATCTCAACATGTTAAGAGAAACATAATATTTAACAGTATAAATACCTATTTAATTCTCTAAATAAAAAATAAATAAATATGTAGACAATTGAATTGATTTATTCTATTAAATCAAGAAATTACTATTTTGTACAATTAGCTTTCGTTATACCCAAACTATACAAATTCCTAAATTTATGAAATATACATAAATCTACTTACAACATGTGTTACAAAAAAAGAACCATGAAAACACTATACATAGAGAGGTAATATGTATGTTGAAGAAGAAATTACAAAACATGCATAGAAATGTTATGAGTCTTTAAATTCATCTAATAAAGGTGAATAGAAAAATATATCAATATCCAAGTAAAATATCAATTATCACTGTCAAAGTCATCTTGACTGAAAGTCAATTGTTAATTACAAAATTTTATATATACATTGAATAATATAATTACATTCAAATGAACAAAATCGGTATATGACAACGAGAGACCTGTAGGAAGAAAATACTTGTCATCGAAGCCTTTGATAGTAAGGTAAAGAAATAGAGAGGAAATTCTGAAATAGAATTTACCTGTAAGGAAACACATAAAATTGTGTTAGACTAATATTAATTAGAATAAGTTATCTATAAAATACACTTTCTATAATAAGTGATTAAATATAAAATATACCTGATTCAATCCTCGGAAGGGAGTTCCTGTACAAGAAAAGAGTACAATATTTCTTTAAAATAAAATTACATGAAATTGAAGAGAAATGTTAATCTAAAACTAGTTTAAAAAATTACTAAAAAAAATGAAATTACAAATGGGAACTGGTATAGTACCTGTGTTGAGGAGTAAAACAGGGAATACAGTGGACAATTACTATGGAAGAAAATCTGGAACAAGAGGTTGTTTCTAATATGGAAAATTATAAATTAGTGGAGAGAAGATAAGTGGGAACCTTCGTTTGAAATGACACTAGTACATTTGGTCAAAATTTTGACACTTTAGTTCTGACACTTTTGACCAAATGTTGGAAATTTCCCCAATTTTTATCAATTTTTCAAATCCCGCCCACAATTGTCGCTATATCGATGATTAAAGACAAGTTTCGGTATTGTGACACTTAGAGATAAGTGTCGGTATTGCGACGTTCAGATAAAAGCGTCGGTATTGCGATGGTTTGGAGAAAAGTGTCGGTCTTGTGACACTTCGTAATACGTGTCAGTATTGCGAAGCTAGAGTAAAGCGCCAGTATTACGACAGTTTGGAGTAGGGCATCGGTAATGCGACGTTACAAAGAGTACTGTCAGTATTGCGACAGTTAGGACAAGTGTCGGTAGTGAGATAGTTAGGTCAAGGGTCGGTATTGCGACGATTTGGAAACAAGTGTCGGTATTGCGACATTTGCACGTGTTAGTGTTTAGGAAAAATATTAGGGTTTAGGGTTTAGGAACAATGTTTGGGAGTTATATTTTAGGGTTTAGGAACAATGTGTCGGGTCATGTGATCGGGTTTATGGTTTAGGAACAATGTTTCGGGTCGTATGAGGGCGCCCAACGAAACGTGTTCCAGCGGGTAGAGTTGGGTCTTGCCGGGTCATGTCGTGTACTAAGGCCGCCCAAGGAAACACGTTCATACGGGTCGGGTTGAGTCTTGTGATGGCGCTCAAGGAAACGCGTTCGGGCAGGTCGGGTTGGGTCTGGTCGAGTTGTCATGTCGTGTGAGGCCGACCTGCAAGGAAACACATTCGTACGGGTTAGGTCGAGTCATGTCATGATGGCACCTAAGGAAACGTGTTCAGGTTAGGTCAGGTCATTTCGTGTTGTATTGTAAGGGCACCCAAGGAAACATGTTTGGGCGAGTCGGGTGGGGTCAGGTGATCGGGTCAGGTCGTGCCATGTAATGAGGCCGCCCAAGCTGGAAACGCGTTCGGGCGGGTCTGGTCAGGTCAGGTCGGGTTGTATCAAAAATGTTGAGTTGTGACCACCCATGTTGCTTGTGTACGTTTGTGAAATCCCCTTTCCGTTTGCTCCCTCATGCACCATTTTTTCAGGCGGGTCGGATCGTGCCGTGTGATGGCGCCGTACAGGAAACTCATTCGGGTCAAATCGTGTGAGGGAGGTGATCGTATCAAAAATGCTAAGTTGTGACTGCCTGTGTACCTTGTGCACATTCATGCGACCTATTTTTCATTTTCTCCCTCGTGCCTTCGACGTCGATCAGGCGGGTTGGGTTGGGTTGGGTCGTGTGATGGTGCCCAAGGAAATGTGTTTGGGTCAGGTTGGGTCAGGGCATGTTGTACCATGAGGGTGCCCAAGGAAAAATTGTCAAGTGGGTCGGTTCGGGTCGGGTCATGTGAGGGTGCCCAAGGAACATGTCTGACCAGGTCGGGTCGTGTCAGGCCATGTCATGACTAGGGCGCCCAGGGAAATGCGTTCAGGTGGCCGGTCGAGTTGAGTCGTGTGATGCCGCCCAAGGAAACGCGTTCGGTTCAGATCAGGTCAGGTCGGGTCATGCCATATTGTGAGGGCACCCAAGGAAACACGTTCAAGCGAGTCAGGTCGGGTCGGGTCTGGTCAGGTCGTGTTGTGTAAGCACACCTAAGGCAACGCGTTCAGGTAGGTCAAGTCAGGTTGGTTTGGGTCATGTGAGGGTGGTTATATAAAAAATGCTAAGTTGTGACTGCCTATGTTTCTTGTGCACGTTTGTGCGATCCTTTTTCCGTTTTCTAGTCCTTGTGTGCCCTTCGTTCGGGTAGGTTGGGTCGTGCCGTGTGAGGCCGCCACAAGAAACGTGTTGGAGAGGTTGGATTGTCTAAGGGAGGTTGTATCAAAGATGCTAAGTTGTGACTACCTGTGTGCCTTGTGCACGTTCATGCAACCCGTTTGGCATTTTCTCCCTCGTGCCTTCAACGTTCGGGCAGGTCGGGTTAGGTCGGCTTGTGTGATGGAGCCCAAGAAAACGCATTCGGGTCGGGTCGGGTCGGGTCGTGTCGTACTGTGAGGGTGCCCAAGGAAACGCGTTTGGGCAGGTCAGGTCAAGTCGGGTCATGGCAGGCTACCCAAGGAATATAGTGTCCCATCGGGTCGTGTGAGGACACCCAAGGAAACGCGTTCGGGTTGGTAGGGTCAGGTCGAGTCAGGTTGTGTGAGGGCGCTCAGGGAAATGCGTTCAGGCGAGTCCGGTCAGGTCGGGTCGTGTGATGGTGGCCATATCAAAAATGCTAAGTTGTGACTGCTCGTGTTGCTTTTGTACATTTTTTCGATCTATTGTCCATTTTCTCCCTAATGCGTCGGCCTTCGTTTGAGCGATTCGGGTCATGTCATGTAAGGGCGCCACAGAAAACGCGTTTAGGATGGATCATGTGAGGGAGGTCATATAAAAAATGCTAAGTTGTGACCACTCGTGTGCCTTGTGCACGTTCGTGAGACCCATTTGTCGTTTTCTTCCTCGTTCCTTCGTCGACGTTCGAGTGGGTCGGGATGGGTCGTGTGACGGGGCCCAAGGAAACACGTTCGGGTCGGGTCGTCATGTGAGGGCTCCCATGGAAATGCATTCGGGCAGGTCTAGTCCGTTCTGGTCGGGTCGAGTGAGGGCACCCAAGGAAATGCATTCGAGCAGGTCGGGTCGGGTCGAGTTGTGTGAGCGTGCCCAGAGAAACCCGTTCGGGTGTACCGGGTCGGGTCAGGTTGGGTCGTGTGAGGGCACCTAGAGAATTCAGGTGTGCCGGACCGAGTCTGGTTGGGTCGTCATGTCTTGTGAGGTCGGCCAAGGAAACACATTCATACGGGTCGGGTCGAGTCATGTCATGATGGCACCCAAGGAAACATGTTCAGGTTAGGTCAGGTCGGTTCGTGCTATATTGTAAGGGTGCCCAAGGAAACATGTTCGGGTAGGTCGGGTCGGGTCGGGTGATCGGGTCAGATCATGCCATGTACTGAGGCCACCCAAGCTGGAAACGCATTCGGGTGGGTCTGGTCAAGTCGGGTCGGGTCGTATCAAAAATGTTGAGTTGTGACCACCCATGTTGCTTGTGCACGTTTGTGTGATCCCTTTTCCATTTTCTCCCTCGTGCGCCCTTTGTTCAACTGGGCAGGTTGGCTCAGGTCGAGTCGTGTGATGGAGCCCAAGGAAATGCGTTCGGTTCTGGTCAGGTCGATTCATATGATGGAGCCCAAGGAAACGTGTTCGGGTCGCGTTCGATCGGGTCGGGTGGGTCTGGTCCGGTCAGGTCAGGTCGTGTGAGGGCACCCAGGGAAACACATTCAGCCGGGTCGGGTCAGGTCGAGTCATGTGAGGGTGCCCAAAGAAACGCGTTCGTATGTGTCGGGTCAGGTCGTGTGAGTTTTTCCATATCAAAAATTCTAAGTTGTACTAACCGCCTGTGTGCCTTGTACTGCATGTTTGTGCGACCCATTTTCTGTTTTCTCCCTCGAGCCTTCGACATCCAGGGCAGTCAGGTTGGGTCGAGTCGGGTGGGGTCAGTTCGTGTGAGGGTGGTCATATCAAAAATGCTAAGTTGTGACTACCCGTGTTGTGTCAGGTCGGGTCCAGTCGTGTCGTGTGAGGTTGTCCAAGGAAACGTGTCCGCGCGGGTCGAGTCGGGTCGTGTCGTGTGAGGGCACCCAGGAAAACGCGTTTGGGTGGGTCGGGTGGGGTTGGTTCAGGTCATGTGAGGGAACCTATTTAGGAAACTAGTTCAAGCGGGTCAGGTCGTGTCATACCGTGTGAGGTCGCCCAAGGAAACGCATTCAGTCAGGTCGGGGTGGGTCAGGTCGGTTTGTGTGAGGGTGCCTAGGGAAACATGTTTGGGTGGGTCAGGTCGGGTCAGTTCTGGTCATGCGAGGGTCGGGCGCCCAGGGAAACGCGCGGTTCGGGCCGGTCAGGGCGGGTTGGGTTGGGTCGTGTGAGGGTTGGAATCATGTGTTGTTGTTGGAATTGGAATAGGTATACTATTGTGAACATTGCCTCAACTCAAAACCTATTTGGAATAGACTTCCTCTGCAACTTACACCTAGCCATCTTTTTGATAGTACAGTTTTTCCTCTCAACCAATACATTTGTTGTGGAGTGTATAAAGGTGTAGTATATTTTCTTTGGATTCCATGTTTAGCACAAAATTTATTGAAATATTTTAAGTATAATTCCACACCAATATCATATCTAAGAGAGGCAATGTGACAACCTAACTATTTCTCTATTAATGCTTTGAATTTTTGAAATTCATTAAACACATCATATTTTAATTATAGAAAATATACCAACATTTTTCTACTGAAATAAACAAAAAACGGAAGGAAGTACCTAGCAGCAGTGGTTGATGTCATGTTCATTGGTCCACATATATTGTCTGAAAGTACCAACTGAAGGACCCTCTACGCTCTCCAAGATTGCCCTTCATAAAAATATGGTATTCAATGAAGCTTCCCTGCCTGACAAGCTCTGCAAACTCTGTGGATCTTCTACAGAATGTTCGGAAGTCATCATGCTCAAAAACTTCCACCCCTCTTCAAGTGTAGCTACCTGAAGCTTGACACCTAAATTCTCAACCCTTCCAGCTCTAAGTAATTCAAAATTTAGGAGAAGTTTGGAAAGGTCCAACCTGATCCTCTTCAAAAAAACTTGATCACTATTGAAGCTTACCCTATCCATGTCAATATCAATCAACCTATAAACCTTATAGTGTTGTTGTACCCTATAATTATTATCTTTATTGTACCCTTAAACCCCTAAACCACTAACACCTAAACCCCTAACCCCTTAACCCCTAAACACATAAACCATTAATGCTTAACCCATAACCCATTAACCCCTCACCCCTAACCCCTAAAATCCTTAACTTCTAAATCCCCTAAGCTCCTAATCCCTAATCCCTTAACCACTAAATCATTATTCACCTAACCCCTAACTGCGTCTAAATCCTAGCCTAACCCCTAAGCCCCCAATCCCTAATCCCTTAACCACTAACTCATTATTCCCCTAACCCTAAATTCGCTTAAATCCCCTAACCCCTAATCCCCAAATCCCTAACCATTTAACCACTAACTCATTATTCCCCCAACCCAAATCCCTTAACCACTAACTCATTATTCGTTTAACCCCTAAATGTGCCTAAATCCCCTAACCCCTAAGCTCCCAATCCCTAACCCCTTAACCTCTAAGCCCCCAATCCCTAATTAGTTTATGTCAGGAGCCATACTTAGGGTTACAATGAATATGCTCAACAACTGTAAACCCATTATTTGCTTGATTCGACACCGATTCAGGGGACTTCATCTGATTTACCAACAAACGTCATTAGTGATATAAATGTATGTACTCATGACATATTCAACATCTAAAGGGTATACGCTCATAGTTGAGTGTCTTCTTCCACAACGGATCATCTTTAAATTAGATATCTATTGATTTCAGAAGGGGTCAAATATGTTCATGTATACACATATGCAGACATGTTGTAATGTGCCACAACATAATGAACGGATTCATGTGCTTTACCTTTCCCTTTACCGGGTGTTTTACCATATTCAATGAAGGATTGCGCAATGCCACTACCATAGGAAGCGCACCACTGAAATAAAATTATGATACCAAACAACACATAGTGATGAAACAACGCTTGGTGATGAACCAATGATCCAACTCGACATAAATGCAGATTATAGGGGTATCATTCCAATGAACCAAGGGAAAAAGTAGAGAGAACGCAGTGGGAATTATGGAGGGGATACCAGGAAAGAATATAGGGAGGAATGTTGAAAAGCGAGAAGAAATTGAGGGAAAAAATCAAGCATGCTGATGGCAGAGCTCAGGCCCGTACATCAGTACGTGGGATAGAGCTACAAGACTTGGAGCCCTTCACCTTACACTCACCAATGAAGTTTGTCACATTGAATCATGTAAATAACTGATATATAACTCAACATACAAAATGAAGCATTTATCAGATGCGAGCCAAGGACCTACCAAACACCAAGTGTCATGCTTCTCCCATGATTCTGCATGCCATCCCAAGAGTGCGCATAATGGTGAGGTCATAAATGAACCTCAATCATCTGTCAAAGGAATTCAAAACCATATCCAATCCTGTGTATGATCTCTCCCCATGACCTACATCGATTAAACAATTGATATGTCATAAATCCTTTGTAATCACACATAACCCGTCTCCCTCCATCATGAATTTAATGAACCTCAATAGTCTGTCAGAGGAATTCAAAACCATATCCAATCCTGTGTATGATCTCGCCCCTTAACCTACATTGATTAAACAATTGATATGTCATAAATCCTTTGTAATCACACATAACCCGTCTCCCTCCATCATGAATTTAATGTGAAATACGGAGACTCTATGTAACCTAATGTGTAGCCACGTGTGATATGAATCCCTCCAAGTGGAGTCCATGGCACGTTCACCAAGGCCTGCTTGAAACTTGGCCACACAAATAGTTTTCATGTAAATCATGAGCGAGAGGATAAATTGTTACCAGAAAATGGAAAACCAATGGACTGAAGCTGAAATAGCATCCTCATAAGGGAATCATTCACTTTATCCTTAAAATCACGAATTTTCAACACTAGCCTTTTCTAAATATAGAGGAAAATGGGGTTGTAAACCTAAAAATAATTAAATATAAAGGAAAAAGGGATTGTAAACCAAAGTACAATGTTTAAATCAAACCTAAGTTCCAAAGTTTTTATACATTGGCATTTGAAAGGTTTTAATACCTATTTATATGGTGGAGCATTACCGCCATAAACTATGGTTTTAATATCAACAGAGGCATTTCAAATGAATTATATGGTGGAATATTCATTAACCTATGGTTCAAAGGTTTCGGATTAATCGCGGGCCTTTCAAAATTTTAAATTAATCACTACAGCTACCCCTGCATGTAATCACTACAACTACTTTCCACCTCCATAATCGACTCAAACCCTACTATTTATATGCCTCCTGGTGCAAATAACTGCCCAGAAAACGTCAATAAACTCCAGAAATCTTCCTAAAATACTGCAGGCCCTTCCTCCATTAGCAAGAAAAATGGTAATGTGAACTTATTTTCTGTTTGTTACAGGTGTGCTTGCATCTTAATATAGAATCTAGGAAACTGTTTGGGGGAATGATGTGGATATGCCAAATTGGTTGATTGCAACACGTAAGAGTTAGAGCTAATATTATTTTGCATATTTTTCATAAGTCTGTAGATTCCAGCCTAATAATTCAGGCTTATAACACAAACCTAACAAACAAAAGTTCCTGTTTCCTGGAAAAAGAGGATCACTCGGAAGGCTTTTCCATGTTTTATTGTATAAATTGAAATCAATTGCACATAGGCTTAAATGTGTATCAATGCAAAGACATTCCCCTATTTCAGAACATACCAATGGAGAATAAAATTTGAGAGGAGACATGAACTCTGAATAGATACTTGGAGGCATCTGTTGAAGCTCAGTCCAAGCTTTAATATCACGGCCCACAGATTGCAATTCCCAAATCTGTATTTTTTCAATATCTTTATTAAGGTTGTTAACCACTCTCCCAACCATGATTAGGTGACCATTTCTCTCTACAAGGACCGGCGTAGAAATAGAAAATGGCATGGCTGCATCAAGTTCAGACCAAATGCCACCCTTAGCATCAAATCTAACAACTCCATATGGAAATTGGGCCAAATGTGCTAGTGTTACCTTAGCATCACAGTGGCACATTATTTTTCCTTTGCCATATGGCCTCATAATTATCTATGCATCACAATCATAAATCTCAAATGAATGATGACTTTCCCACATTGCATGAATTCATTATTGATTAGGTATGGCCAGTGTCATGTCTGGAGTATATCACACTGTCTCTTCCATAATCTTGGATTTTTCAAGGCTTAAAGCCTCTTTATTTGATCCTTCAAGAAATTGTGTTCAACATCCATTATGAAAGTTATGATTACACAATTATACAACCTAATCACATAAACCTTGTCATAAGAACATAAAAGTGTTCATATTCGATTTTTAAGGTCTAATACCTCAGCTAGAGACTCATTTTTAATCACTCGATATTAAAAAGGGATATGATGTGATGTCTGAATTTTTGTACGCATGGGTTTGGACAAGTTGTATTTCTATTTATATTGACCTCACATAATGCTACGAGACTATATTCTCATGAAAATACAAAAATTTATGATCAAGTATATATGATCATTCTAATAAGACAATATATCACTTCATAACATATATTTGCACTGCAAGTATTTCCATCTAAGGCATCATATGGCATCGTTCCATTACAACATTCAAATATTTCCTAGTTATGATTTGAGGGAGTATGATCTTTATCCATTCATTTTACAAGGGAGTGCTATAAAATTATCATAGATACAAGAGATAGTGAGTAGGAAAGCCCCAATCAATGTAATTTCAGCCATATATCCCAAAAGTGAGAGAGGGTTTATGATGAACTGAATAGAGAGAAAAATATTGAACTTCCCGAGTGATAAAGAAGTGATGGAATCAATATCTCGAATAGAAACAATCAAAATCCACTCTAAGTTGGTATGAGGATAACAAACTCAAGTAGGTGATCACTCATAGTTGAATAAAGAAGTGAGGGGGTTTATGTATACCCATCACAACATAATGTTGGTCCTGTTGTGGATGATTTTGTCACCCTCCTAGGGACAGCCTAGAGTTGCCATAGACCAGTGCCTAGGAAATCTTAACATAGCAAGGAGCTCATTATATGCTTGGGTTGTTAGTCCAAAGAGCCCACTTACTATCTCTTGCTTGAACAAGGAAATTAGATTAGAATGGGACCAATCTCTCTCAGAAGCTGATACAAAGATAAGAATAGTGTAGGAACATCATGTAAAACTCCAATACAAAGGCATCAGACAGTTAAGAGACAACTTACTGTAAAGAGGGCCAGTTCAGATAATATATCACAGAAATAAAATATCAGAGAGTGAGTGCAGTGAGGAAACATAAAGAAGATATTAGTTAACATGAGACTGATACCCAGATACACAACAGAACCACATAAGGGCATACCAATCTATGAATCCTTATATGACAATGGCGTTTTAAAAGCACCCTCCTCATGAAACTAATATAGCAGAAAGTATGAAAGAGGTGAACATGGAATAGTATACCATGACTAGGCCTATTTAAAGCGCTTGACTAATTCCAGAAAGGGCACCAACGAGGATGAATCCTTGCTGCAAACTAGTGAGCCACTCGCATTCTAGAACATGATACAAGAAGATAAATAGCATGAAATGAGAGATTTTATTAACACATAAGAGAAATTACATACTGTGAGATACCAAAGACCAGAATCCTCATTACAGTTATAACTCCTCCTCACTGAGATCCTACGGGCTCTGAAACCTTCATACAGAAATATTACATAATGTATACAAAAGCCTTTTCACTGCACAGTTTGCTGATAGAAATTTGGAACCTTTTCGATGTCTTCTTTTTGAGCCTTTATAGGGAAGATAGAGGATTCTAGAGGAGGAGGCAGATAGAAAACATTTAATGATTTATTTTGAATCAGATGGCGGAAAACATTCGCGCCCATCTCTGAATGACTAACTATAAATGAATGTACTTTACAAACTGTCTATGGAAATAAATGTTGAGAGATGAAAATCTCCTTATACACATGACATAAATAATAAAATATATACAATGCTCGGTCTTTTGCTGAGGAAAAATCTGCTGCCATAAGAGCCCTGAGATAGTCTGCAATTCTGTACTGTACTCTCGGCCCTCAGCTTTGGATTTGAATCCTGGATCTTTAATGCGGGGCGAATTTCTCTGGAGGGTTCGGTGAATCTATATCTTTGTCTTCTTTAATGGCGATCATTTCTCACACCTACCCTTAGCTCCTTCTTTAAATTTCACCCACAGAATATCGTCCTTTAACATGCTCTTAGCCTCTGCAATAGAGACCGTAAATTAAAACGCCTTCTTATTTCTTTGAAACCTGAAAAACTCATAAACATATTAGAGAAAACAGACTCAGAGGTGTGGGGTGTGAAGGTGGAGATGAAAATGATGACGTGGACACAGACAGAAGACGGGAACACTCAGGGTGGCGGAAGAAAAACAATGGAGGCTTTCACAAATGGACGAAATGCGGGTTTTACGTGACACAGTCTGGACGTGAGGGAAGAATAGCGGAAAATACGAATACAAAACATATAAACACACACACACACACACACACACACACACACACACACACATATATATATATATATATATTGGCGCGGAGGAATCTTACGAATGTACAAGACCAAAACAAGTGGATGTACGAGGGACAAGTGGAAGGGCGACGTGGCAGAGGACTTGGTCGTAGGGCGATCAGACGGACGGTATGAGCCACTCGATCAAGATGAGATTAACAGTCAAAACGAGTCGAGGGGCTATCAAAAGGTGGGCCAGGGACCCGAGGGACCATAGGTTAAAGTTCGTGCGGACCCGGAGATTTATAGCTGTTGGATCGGGCCTACAAGATCTGACGACGGATAATGATTCTGCTGCGCATCTATTGACTGAAGGTTAGCGCGCGGGGGAAAAGCGGTTTCCTGCCCGTAACAAGGACACGCGGCGCTTGTTTAGTGGAATCGCTGGCCCGATGGATAATACCGCCAGCCTGGGGTAAGCGGTGCGGGGTTTTACCGCTGGTTTCCTACGCGCGGGGCCCTCCATACGAAATGATCACCGCTCCGTTGATTTGGACTTCGATTGGACGGTTGCGATGGCACCCGGAGTATTAAACAATAAGCCCCTTTCCTTCAGCTTGTGGTTTTCGGGATAGGGACATATGAAAGTCAAGGCAGGAGGGGCTGAACTTTTAGGGGCTCGGCCCGATATTTAAAATATGTGATTTAAACTTTGGCCGAGTGTATTTTCTGAACGGGGATGGCACTGCTGAGCGGGAGACTCAGGTTTTTAGGCCACGGTGAAGGTTTAAAATGGATTTGGATAGGGTAACAAGCCAAAATTCATAGGCAGGGGTAAATATGTACAACATCGGCTCCATCTGGGGACGACATGTTCGTCCTCGGACATGTCGAGAACACGCAGACCTCAGACCCTCGTGTATGTGAATTTTATCCTATAATCCCCTTGCATTTTCTTCAAAACTCATTAGCACACCTACATTATTCAAAGAATGATGGAACAAAAAGAAAACTAATGTACAATATAATACACCAGGCTGTCTTGGCCTCCTGGGTCCCATACTCTGCTTTGCTGGCATCCATTGATTACATTATTCTTCAGTTGTACCCCTCCAGGTTTCCATATTTTATTCTTCAATTTTCTTCCAGTTATGCTTTCACATTCTGTTCTTGTTTTTCCATTGCCAAATTTCCTTTGCTTTCTTGCTGTCTTCTGCTTTTTCTGAGGCATCTTCGTCATTAGTCTTCTGATGCTGTCAATTCCTATGCCCAGCCTTTCTTTTATCTGGAACCGACTTTGCTCACTGCTGTCTTCATCCTGGGCAACTTTGATTTTTGCACTTTCCAATGCATCTTCAATATGGCTCTCGAAAGCCTGATCACCTCCTTCTTGTATTTTGAAAGGCAGTGGGGTCTCTCTTTTTTGTTCCACAATAGCAGCTTTGAAAAATTTTCTCTCTGCTGGCAACATACTGCTAGAAAAGACCCTTGATCCTTCTTCAAATGTTTGCAAAAAATTAGCATAAGGATCATGAAACGATACCTGGTCATGTATATTAGGCAAGCAGGCTTCAACCAGGATTTCTTTTCCTTCCACTGGATTAAGAACAAGACTCTCTTGAGAAAGAGAGTCTCCCTCATTTTCTTCATTTTCTGAACTGGGGGACACATCGTATATTGGAGCTGAGTCCTTTTGGAACTCTGGTATATTCTGCTCTGCTCTGCTGAGCTCCATGAAAAGATCTATGTTTTCTTGAGCAGGGGCTTGTACCTTTGCTTCCTCTTTTCCAAGAGAAGGCTCGTTATTTTCATCTTGCTCAAGAGCTTCTTCTTTGCTCTCCTCCTCTTCTGAAAAGAAAGACTGCTGATCTCCGTTCTCATGACACTCATCACTGATGCTTTCATAACTTTCCCCATCAGTGTCATAGATAGGCAGGCTGGGTTCACTGCTCCTCTGGAGACAATCATCATCAAATAAATCATAACTAGGAAAGTCGCAGTCATAAGCAATGTCACCAATCAAACCTGTTGGATTCTCAGCAGGTCCTTCTTCATCTTGATCCTCAGAGGAGTTTCCTGGATCCAAATTATCAAACTCAAATGACGAATGGGCAAGAGTAGGTGTTCCATAGCAAATTTCTGAGGCAGGCTGCTGATTTGATATTCGGTCGACCCCTTCTTCTGTCCAAGGAGATGATTGTTTTGTATTTCTTTGTGTAGAAGGACAGCAGCTCTCAGTTTCTTGTACTAGCTGATTTGGAGGCATTATATCTTCTTGAACCTCCTCTTCCACATCAGATTTTGCCTCTTCTATGTGGTCTCTCATTTCCTCGAGGCAGCGCTCCCTATTTTCCATTGCTATCAGATCGTGATACTCTCTGATCAGCATAATACAGGATGTAGGTAAGCAATCAGGCGGTTTCTGATCACTTTCTTCCTCATCTTCCATAGGTTTTAAAGCATCATACATGTCTTGCTCATTGTCTGCGTCTTGGGCTTGTTCTTGTGATTGCAAGAGTTTGATCTCAGCTTCGTATCTTTCAATCATCACTCTTAGAAGAATTTTCTTAAGCACGGGCGTGCAACTTGGGATGAGAAGAGTGATCCGTGGAAGGTCCTCCACTTCCATTTTTGCTAAGCCACGTGACATTTCATCTCTGCACTCTGCTATAAAACTCGGATGCATTTTTGCAAACTGTTCAGAGTCTTCCACCAGTGGAGTCCTTTTAATCGTTTTGGAACTGTGGAGTCGCCAGGTGGATGATTCAAGCTCTTTACTGTCCACCACAGTGATTTGCCAAATCAAAGCTATTGTTTCTTCCCCAGCAGAGTCGGGACTGCAAATAGATTTATCAAATAAAGACCAGTGGAGTCGCCAAGGTGAGAGATATGCAACTCTTCAACTCTCTGTGCTCACCTGATTAGAGAGTGAAAACAATTTGTCGAGACCCAGGGAAACTGATATTCTTGAATTCGTTCCCCGGCAACGGTGCCAGAAAGATGTTGTGGATGATTTTGTCACCCTCCTAGGGACAGCCTAGAGTTGCCATAGACCAGTGCCTAGGACATCTTAATATAGCAAGGAGCTCATTATATGCTTGGGTTGTCAGTCCAAAGAGCCCACTTACTATCTCTTGCTTGAACAAGGAAATTAGATTAGAATGGGACCAATCTCTCTTAGAAGCTGATACAAAGATAAGAATAGTGTAGGAACATCATGTAAAACTCCAATACAAAGGCATCAAACAGTTAAGAGACAGCTTACTGTAAAGAGGGCCAGTTCAGATAATATATCACATAAATCAAATATCAGAGAGTGAGTGCAGTGAGGAAACATAAAGAAGATATTAGTTAACATGACTGATACCCAGATACACAACAGAACCACATAAGGGCATACCAATCTATGAATCCTTATATGACAATGGCGTTTTAAAAGCACCCTCCTCATGCAACTAATATAGCAGAAAGTATGAAAGAGGTGAACATGGAACAGTATACCATGACTAGGCTTATTTAAAGCGCTTGACTAATTCCAGAAAGGGCACCAATGAGGATGAATCCTTGATGCAAACTAGTGAGCCACTCGCATTCTAGAACATGATACAAGAAGATAAATAGCATGAAATGAGAGATTGTATTAACACATAAGAGAAATTACATACTGTGAGATACCAAAGACCAGAATCCTCATTACAGTTATAACTCCTCCTCACTGAGACCCTACGGGCTCTGAAACCTTCATACAGAAATATTACAGAATGTATACAAAAGCCTTTTCACTGCACAGTTTGCTGATAGAAATTTGGAACCTTTTCGATGTCTTCTTTTTGAGCCTTTATAGGGAAGATAGATGATTCTAGAGGAGGAGGCAGATAGAAAACATTTAATGATTTATTTTGAATCAGATGGCAGAAAACATTCGCGCCCGTCTCTGAATGACTAACTATAAATGAATGTACTTTACAAACTGTCTATGGAAATAAATGTTGAGAGATGAAAATCTCCTTATACACATGACATAAATAATAAAATATATACAATGCTCAGTCTTTTGCTGAGGAAAAATCTGCTGCCGTAAGAGCCCTGAAATAGTCTGCAATTCTGTACTGTACTCTCGGCCCTCAGCTTTGGATTTGAATCCTGGATCTTTAATGCGGGGCAAATTTCTCTGGAGGGTTCGGTGAATCCATATCTTTGTCTTCTTTAATGGCGATCATTTCTCACACCTACCCTCAGCTCCTTCTTTAAATTTCACCCACAGAATATCGTCCTTTAACATGCTCTTAGCCTCTGCAATAGAGACCATAAATTAAAACGCCTTCTTATTTCTTTGAAACCTGCAAAACTCATAAACATATTAGAGAAAACAGACTTAGAGGTGTGGGGTGTGAAGGTGGAGATGAAAATGATGACGTGGACACAGACAGAAGACGGGAACACTCAGGGTGGCGGAATAAAAACAATGGAGGCTTTCACGAATGGACGAAATGCGGGTTTTACATGACACAGTCTGGACGTGAGGGAAGAATAGCGGAAAATACGAATAAAAAACATATAAACACACACACATATATATATATATATATATATTGGCGTGGAGGAATATTACGAATGTACAAGACCAAAACACGTGGATGTACGAGGGACAAGTGGAAGGGCGACGTGGCAGAGGACTTGGTCGTAGGGCGATCAGACGGACGGTATGAGCCACTCGATCAAGATGAGATTAACGGTCAAAACGAGTCGAGGGGCTATCAAAAGGTGGGCCAGGGACCCGAGGGACCATAAGTTAAAGTTCGTGCGGACCTGGAGATTTATAGCCGTTGGATCGGGCCTACAAGATCTGACGGCGGATAATGATTCCGCTGCGCATCTATTGACTGAAGGTTAGCGCGCGGGGGAAAAGCGGTTTCCTGCCCGTACCAAGGACACGCGGCGCCTGTTTAGTGGAATCACTGGCCCGATGGATAATACCGCCAGCCTGGGGTAAGCGGTGCGGGGGTTTACCGCCGGTTTCCTACGCGCGGGGCCCTCCATACGAAATGATCACCGCTCCGTTGATTTGGACTTCGATCGGACGGTTGCGATGGCGCCCGGAGTATTAAACAATAAGCCCCTTTCCTTCAGCTTGCGGTTTTCGGGCTAGGGACATATGAAAGTCAAGGCAAGAGGGATTGAAATTTTAGGGGCTCGGCCTGATATTTAAAATATGTGATTTAAACTTTGGCCGAGTGTATTTTTTGAACAGGGATGGCGCTGCTGAGCGGGAGACTCGGGTTTTTAGGCCACGGTGAAGGTTTAAAATGGATTTGGATAGGGTAACAGGCCAAAATTCATAGGCGGGGGTAAATATGTACAACAGGTCCTATGTATAACAACATCCTCCATGAAGATGAATTGGAGGACATGTAAATGTCAAAGGGGAGTTTCTCTGTTTTTCCTTTCCTACACCCTTTTGTATTTGAATTGGATGAACGAAGCTGGTTATTCTATGGGTGTTTTGATTTGATTATTTTTTCTTAGCACGGGTTTTTTTTCTACAGGTGGTATCCAATCTATTGAAATAATGGCTGCGGCTCTGTGAAAGATCTGAGATGTTATGTTTGTGGCCCTATGAAAAAATATCAACATGTGATTTCGTCTTGAAAGCATGTGATCCCTTGCTTGAAATAAGAGAATCAAGCCTATGTAGGGAATCTTATCTCTACTGTTGAAATTAAGATGTCTTATTGACCATAATAGTGGATATTTGTTGTGACTAGCAAACTCCGATTTGATGATACTATTGGTATTGGCACTTTCCATCATTAGCATCTGAAATAGAAAGCTTTAATCTGAGAACTGTGATGTGCTACACGAATTTTGGACAAATCGAAAGATAGCATATTATAAGTCACATGATAGTACTTTGATGGAAATCTCTTGTTAACATCAGTAGCAACAAAAATATTTGGCATAAAAGATGTTTATGACCACTGCGACCCTTATTGTGGCACTATTCTTATACTCTTAACAATAACATGATATATTGGAAGTGATATTCCTTTTTTTTTAGATCAAGTAACAATTACTTAAGCTTCTATACCTAATATGTAAACAATTATCACTAACACTAAGCTGGACTATGAATACTATAGATACTAGAAGATGATGTATGTTCTGTACACACTATTCTGTACATGATTACCTATATATATTACATAATTAGTATAGAGTAATAGCAGTACAACTTAGCTTATGTGCTAGTTTCATATTACACATGATTAACAAGGGTAACCATTCTATTATGTTTAATGATTCCACCTATTGTATTCACGTAATCTCTAAGCTCATAATTACAATGGTAGTAAGCTAATGTAATACAAGTGGTTCCACTACTAGTTATGAAGGCTACACTTATCTAGTTTCCCTAATCAATACAGGTTATAAGTTATGAGCACAACATAAGCTCATAGAATAGAGTGTATTCAAAGCTTATATCGGTATAAGCAACATAGTGTTCAATATAGCTGTGTTCAATATGAAGGGTGAAAAGCCTATTCAATCTTACATGGTTCGAATCCATAACCTGAACTATTCCCATAGATAACACATGGTTAACAAATCCAATACAAACGAGAAACAAGCTTAAGTGTTCATAGTTAAGCATAGTGTAATAGAACTCCATAAGTAGTAGTATTATGCATAATCTACAGATATATGAAACTGTAATCATACTAGTCTTAAAGCTCATAATGAGTGAATATAAGATAGTGATACATTCCACTAGTACTTGTTGAGTAAGTTGTGTTAGACCCTTATCTAAGCTTATGGACCTATGATTACCTATCTAGACTAGTATAAGCACTAAGCTCATGAAAAGTACCAGTAATCACCTTGTTTCCCACTTTCATTACACCACTTGTATAAGATGAACAAGATCCATTGATTAGTAGAGGTTCAATATTGTATGTAAACACATTGTCTGTTGTATAGCAGTGATTTTGTATTCAATGTTACTAGCTTAGAGTATGATAAGGATCCAAATTAGTGTAGTTTGTTATGCTTTACTCTATATTGGTAAGGTATACACAAGGGTTCCACTTCAAACATGGATAGTTTATATTAACTCTTACTATTATGTGTTAATAATTAGCATGAAGCTGAGCAATGGAGTTAGCTTAGGAAAAATACTAGTATGTATATTAAGCATAAGGAGTGCCATTAAGTAACATGATGATAGTATGGTAACTCAACACAATAATATGGGTGCCATTGTTCAAGATGAATTTGAGCACTCAAAAATTTATTTTTTACACTTGGAAATGGTCTTATGGGAAGCCCTTTACATATTAGAAAAATAAAGAACTTTTTCTATGCTCTGTAACACTACTCACTATTTGTGGCAAGTAATCAACATGTCAACTTTGCTTGCCAACATGGTGAGCCGACTTGACATTTTGGTCGAATCTCATTTAATTCTAGACAAACTTGGTTGGATTATTTATAGCTGAACTGGCTTGTTCAGGAACAAAGTGGTTCAAAGGGCTCGATGTCTTATTGAACATTTAGGGTTAATCCATTTCAAGTGGTGAACTTATTTTCTGTTTGTTACAGGTGTGCTTGCATCTTAATATAGAATCTAGGAAAATGTTTGGGGGAATGATGTGGATATGCCAAATTGGTTTATTGCAACACGTAAGAGTTAGAGATATTATTATTTTGAATATTTTCCATTATATAGTTATGACGACTACCCCATCTATGGATACCATTCCAAGCTTCACTGAAAATCTCTTTAGCCTCATCTAATCTACCTACTTTGCAGAAATTGTCTACTAGCAAGGTGTAAGTATAAAAATTTGGCTTACAACTCTTACTCTTAATTATACTTAACCACTCCAGGGCCTCTTTAATGCACAAATTTTATGTATTAGAAAGGTAAATTTAGAATTATTTCAGATTTCATTTTGTGTTTTCAATTTAGATATTGTTTTCAAGTTTTCACATTTCTAATTTTATTGCAATGTGGTAGACTGGTCAAGGCAGTACAGGAACAACCCCAAGACAAGATGATCGCGGAAAGGGGCCAGTGGAAGAACATGTAAAGTGTCAGCATTTATTTATCTTCAGGTATTTTATTTATTTACATAATTGAAATAATATTAATTTTGTTCAAATATGCAGACACCTAGCCATGGTATGCCTGATGATTCCCTCTATGAGGAAGAGCTTTCTTCATCCCTATGTCCAATGTTGTTGCTGCGAAAAAAGGCGCGAAAAGCAAAGTTGGAATTTCAGCCTTTGTTAGATGCTTCGCCTCAAACACCTGAAATAGCAATGAGGATAACATAACTTATGATCCAGCTAGAAACATATAAGGTAATAATAAAAAATCAAAAGGATATTTTTTTTGTTCTGCATGAGATGAATTGTGATAGTTTAATTTTTAATTTTTAAATTAACTAAACTAACAAAAAAAATCCTTTTGTATGTAGCGTTATCTGACACCTGGTGCACCCGGTGTTGGTGGTAGTGGGACACAAGGGCAAGATATTGCCGAGCGACCCTCTCATACACCTTCTATTCCTTTAGGTGGCAGCCGAGAAACGCACCCTGCCCAAGAAGACACCTAGCCAACCGCTGAACATTTTGGCAGTGATGAGGCTGATATGGCAAACTATATTATTGTGTTTCCTGGAGCTACATGTGTCAGCTCCACGGAGACCATTGATGGCACGTTGTTGGTGAACGATGAAGGCGTCACTATAAAGCATGTACAACTCCCAGGTAAGTTTTATATTTTAACTATTTCATGTACTCTATCTAAAACATATTTTATCATGATTTTTATTTTTAAATTAATGATAATATCTTTTTCTGTGTAAGAAACAATGAGTTCTACAAGTTTTTGGAGAGCCATGCTTGGCCCAACCATACACACTAGGTGGAATTCCCATAATTCCAACCTGAAAAAAGAACTTCTAGAATATCTAGAAGCCCTCTTTGGGGTGGGCACATGTTACACCATTTCTTGGTCATCTAACCTACTATCATTAGATGGACCCAAGTACACCATGTAAGACCAATTTTACCCTAAGTAAAATTGCTTTCACTATGTAAAATAACTTAATAAAACACATTTATTAGGTTGTTTATGGTCTAAACAGAAAACCCCAAAAGGAAATATTAAACAAACCTATATTTGTTTGATTTTCCTCAAGGAATAATTAATTAAACAATAATTTAATTATTATTCCTGGTCACGTTTAACCCAAAACAAAGAAATTAATTAGATAAATCTTTATTTATCTTATTATTTTCTAGGAATAATTATTTAAATCTTATTTAAATGATATTCCTTGTTAAATATGACTAAATCACCCATAAATAATTAAATAAATCATTATTTATTTGATTATCCTTCAACCACTTCCTTAAAATGATAAATAAATAATTTATTTATTTATTATTCACAAATAAAGGGATTTGACTCAAGTCAAATACTTTTTCCCTCCAACAAATATAATAAAATATTCCATAAAAGGTGGATCTAGATTTGGTTAATGTTATTTTAATCATGCACCAAGATCTAGAATGACCCAATATTTTGCTATAAATAGGAGGGTTTTTCCTACCATTCTTCACCTTTTGTTGCCTATTAGATCACTCTGGATCTAAACTCTTGGTCTGACTTTGAGCCATTATCATTGTCATATTTTCCATTATTTGCTGTGTGAGCTCCCTTTGAGTTCTATCTTTGTCTGGGTTTTCTACACCAACAAGAGAGAGAAATGCTAGATCTGAAGTGTTGAGGACTTCCAAGAACCCATCCCATTGAGGAGAATTGGAAACACCTTCTTGTTTTCCTCCCAGGTGCCCCTAATAAAAAAATTATTTCAAAAAATTGTTATTGTCTTGTCTATTGGATGTATGGAGCAAAACCTTATTTTTTACTGCTTAATGTCTCTTTTTGCATAGATCTGGTTTTTTGTAGCACTTGTCTTGATCAACTAACTGCAGATCTGAAGATATTGGCAGCCACATTTGATGTTAGGGCTATAAGTTATGCGTAGCTAAAGTGGTCTTTTTTCGTACACTTTGACAAAAGATTCATACTAACAATTGGCGACTCCACTGGGGTTTTCAAGTACAACCGCTATCGTTTTTCATATTCCTGCATATCCAACTACTTCAGACCCTAGGGTTTCTTTTCAGCTTTTTGTTTTTCCTATTTTCATGTTGTTTTTCACCTATAAAACCCTAAAACATTAAAATTTCTAACTTCCGCGTGTTTCTGGCCCTATTGCGCAAGTGACAGACATCAGCCGCAACTGAGACGACAACTTTTCCGCAAATCTGTCGCCGAGACAACTGGAGTTGGAGGTCGCACCTTTCAGCCCAAAAACTATGACCTCGACTCCAGGTCACACTTTTCAGCCCCTTTTCTGCGACCTGAACAGGAAAACAGGTCAGAACCTGCGACCTGTGCTTTTTTCTGCTGTTTTTCTGCAATTTTTCTGGGTTTTGCTGAAGCTTCTGTCAGGGTTTTCCAGCCTCTGTCTCCACCCGTTTGGACCTGTTTCTGATCTTTTTTGCTCATCTAAGTGGGAACCTAGCCCCCCTAGGGCTTCAGAACCCTCCACTTTTGGTGGAAGAGTTTTAGTTGTTTCAGGTGTCTGATTTTTCAGAGTTTCAGCCCTCCCTTTGTCAGATCTGATACCTCATTCTCAGATCCCTTTAAATCAACTCTTCTTCCTTTCAAACCACCTCTTTTAGTTTTTTTTGGACCTCCCTTTAGGACCTCCTCCCTGTCCTTTCTGCTTTTTGCTTATTTCCTCCTTTTTTCCAGCCACCTTGCCTGTGCCTCTTGGTTGTGATCTGCACCACTTTTCAGCAGCTTTCTCCCTTAGATCCTTGTCCCTTTCGACCCTAGATCTATTGGCCTATTTTTAGTGTGTTTTGACTAGATTTTTTCCCTCTCTTAGATTAGTTTTGGGAGACCCGCCTTTTTGGGTTGAATCGATGCACTAGTAGCTGTTAATTTTCTGTTTTTTCAGCATTATATACTGTTTTTGCAGCATTATTTTCAGTTACGCAGCACACTTTTTTGCTCTCAAAACGAAAAGGGTTTAAAAATTAAAATTAACACACGCCACACACTCACCCTAAGCGAAGAAGAGCCTGGTTTACACCGCCAGGAAAATACTTTAAAATCAATTGACACTGCACCTTTTTCCCTTGTTTCGACATTGTAATCATTTGATTCTACACCTCCCCGCCTTTGTTGGTCGTTCTTCTTCCCCTTGTGTTGTGTTTGTGTTGTCACCATTGTGCCCCCAAGGTGCGCCTCCCGGAGACTTCTTGGCCTTCACCCTCAGTTTCTGGTTGGTCGACCTGCTCCGTCCCGCCGTCGTCGAGCCAGTCCTCCTCTGAGTCCGCATTTCGACTCCTCTTCTGATTCATTGGGTTCTCCTTTTACTTCTGGTTCTCCCCCTCTCACCTTAACTATGTCTGGTCCAGGGCCTAACGCTAGCGGTAATCCCGGCCCTAATGCCGGAACTACTACTAGCGGAACCGCCACAGGAACTACCTCGGCCGCACCCTTGCTGCCGTACATCGCAGGCCTCAGCCTCCCCGATTTCAATCAGTTGATCAATGACCCTATCCGCCACGATGTTGGTTGGCCTGCTATGCCAACCAAGCTCCCCTCCGACATCCCTAAGTTTGAAGGCCTTGCTGGAGAAGATCCAACCAACCATGTCTGATCTTTCCACATGTGGTGTTCCTCCAATTCCATTACCGATGATTCCATCCGTCTTCGGTTGTTCCAATGCACGCTTACCGGCAAAGCTTCTAAATGGTATGTTGACCAAGCCACCTCTTCCCATACCACCTTTGCGACCATTTCCCAAGCCTTTTTATCTTATTTCCAGCTCCCTCTCCGATACGATACTGGTACGGAGCTTTTGACTTATTTCAAGCAAACTTCTTCGACCCGCCTTCCCACTCATGTCCAGGAATGGCGAAGAAGACGAAGCTTATGTCGAGCTTCCCCTTTCAAAGATCGGGTTTATATGGACTGGTTCCTTCGCACTCTCTTAGCTCCCCATGATTGACCATGTCCTCGCTCCCTCAAGCAGAAGAAGCACATGCTCAAATAGCCTTGAAATATAACGAACGATCTGCGCTCGGTACAGTTTGTATTTATCACCGTCCTAGGCCGACCTCCCGAGCCGGTGGAAGGAGGGGAGTGGGAGCAGCTCATGATGGTGACGGTATCGTTGGAGGCCCTTTCTCGCGTCGTATGTCAACCTCCTATGGGCTATGGTCTCCCTCGAGGAGGGGGCATTTCTGGCACTTTCCCCCTCCCGGTGGCATGTCCGGAGATGGCCGCTGCCTCATCCTTTTGCCCAACCTCCTGCTTACCTCGGTGTTGCCCAACCTAACCACCGTGCCACTTTATCCACAGCCTGGTGCGCCAGCTCCTCCAGCATATACACTTCCACCTCCCTTGCCTCCTCCAACCCCGTAACAGCACCTACAGCCCCCTCCAGGCCAAGTATTTGCACAGCAGGGCGCGACTAATCCCCCTTCTTCTGAAAGAAGGCGGAGAGGCAATCAAAACCAATCTTCCCCTGGTACTCGTGCACCCAATCGTCAAGGTATTGACCCTAACATTGCTAACCAGCAATAGGGCACTCAGCCCAAGCCGGACAGGCCTCTTCGCACAAATAAGCCTTGTTCGTGTTGCGGTGTTTATGGTCATTACACCCACGATTTTCCCCTCTTACCACAGATGCGGAAGATGTGGGAGTCTCAAGCCACATTGCGAGGACAACATGCCTCCCCTAATGTGGCCACTACTCAACCAGTTGTGTTTACTGATCCTTTCCCTCAGCAAGGATTCATGGCTGCCCAACCACCTGACGGACAGGTCGCCACTCAACCTTCCCCTTCTGGTTCCTCCGATTACCAGATCCTCATGATGAACTCTGATACATCCCCAACCGTCGACCTTCACCTTCAAACTCGATCTCGCCAGTACCCCAAGCCTCCCGCTCAGTCTGCCCCCGAGTCCCCTTCTTCAGGTTCTACAGAGCCTCTTTCGACATCCAATGGCCCCTTACATATCCCTCAACCCAAAGTTGAGGTTCACACTAAGATTCCTAAGGGACCATTATGTCGAAATGCTGCTTCTGGTCAAGTTGCTCATTCGTATAGCATAGTAGATGATTTGTTTAATCTCCTGTTTCGCCATTCCCACATTGGAACTCCTCCACATTCGTGCCTTCCCAAAAGAAGGCTCTGCTATCTGCCGTGGGCGCTGTAGATCCTGCTGATGACCAAATGATTGTTTTCGACGCCCATCAATCAGAACATCCTCCTCTTCCTGCTTCCGTCGCCTTCCAAATCCCAGTCAAAATTCGGAATGCCAACGTTTCTCGGTGTATAATTGATGAGGGCGCTTCGGTTTGGAAGCAACTCGGTTCTCCTGACTTGGCCCCTTCCATGATCACCCTTCGAGCGTGGGACGGCCACGCCTCCCAGCCCATTGGCCTTTTTCGTAATTTTCCTATCACCCTTGCCGGTAAGACTGTTTGCGTTGATGTCGAAGTCATCGACGCCCCTCTAGACTACAACATTCTATTGGGGCGAAGCTACACCTATGCCATGTCTGCTGTCCCATCCGCAGTTTTTTGCAAGATGTCTTTTCCTCACAATGGAAAGATAGTCACCATCGACCAGTTGACTTATCATGAGCCAAAGTCTCATACCTCCCCTGAGACGACCATCTCTTCTATAGCCAATAAGCAAACCGTCGATTCCTTGACCAGTGTCTCTCCCGGCGTCTATAAAGACTCCTCTTTGCTTGGAACTTTTTCTGGTCTCCCTCCTCCTCCTATCTCTGATCCCAGCTTATCGAATGTTTGCATGATGCAATCATCTCAGGCTGCCCTTAAGCGACCCGCCTCGGCTAGTTAGCAACCTCAAACACAACCTCGCCCACCGCAACCCGCTCCTATCCCTTCATCTCCGCCAGCCGGACCTCCTCCTTCTGGCCCTTCTCCTACAGCTGGTATCCCTGAACCCCTTTATCCCCCTGGATCAGTTCCCCCAAGCCTTAACCATCTCGAAGCCGTCCCTCCTGGTCATTACCCCGCTGGTCAGATACCTTCCCTGGCTCCCCCTCCCGGAGTCTATTCGGTCCCCGTCATGGCCACCCTCTCTCTCCCTAACCTGACCCTAGGTATACTCGTCTAGTACCTTGACCCTCCAGCCGCTACTCCTCCTGGTCACCCCAAACCCCATCTTGATTTGACACCGGTTCAATCGGGCCCCCTCGCTTCCTCCGTTGCTACCATGCCCCCTGCACCGCCCCAGGACCCTACCCCTATGGTGACAGCTCCAGGAAAGAAAGGCAAAGCTCGCAAGGGGGCATCCAAAGACAAAGTCACCCCGACTGACACAGTTCCTCCTCCGCCCGGAAAGCCTTGCGCCTTGTGTGATGTCATCGGTCACGCCACCCATACTTGTCCCGAATTTCCCCGCATTCAACCCATGGTTAAAGTCGCGTTCCCTGAGTCTACGGTCCCTGACCCTTCTCTCCCGTCCTCGTCCGTAACCAAGAACCAAAAAACTATTCGCACCAGCAAACCCTGTGCTTTGTGCGGTGTCCATGGCCATTATTCCCACCATTGTCCTCACCTGACACATTACCGCACCTCTTTATAAGTAGTTCGAGAGTATGAGGTTGAACAAAATCAGTCTGCCTCTCCCATACTTGCGCAGTATGCTTCAGGACAGCTTGAGGATCCCCCCGCTCCCATTGACATCCCCCCCCCTGATGTCCAGATGACGGAGTCTACTACCACCATCCTCTACCTATCATCCTCTGTGAGACCCTTGGATCACATTCCCCTTGAATCCTCCCCTGTTGTTTCGCTTGACCCCCCTTCAGCGACCACCCTGGGCTCCCCATCTTTTAACCATTTGTTTCCCTGTTTTTCTTTCATTCCCCGTGACGATCCGTATGCGAGCCTTTCTTCCCCTACGGATGATTTAGGTAACTTTGCCGCATCATGTGGTGTCTTTTCCACCTTTGACCCCCTCTTTTCCGCCCATACACGAGATAACTCCACCCGTATCTCTATTGACCTCTGCAGCCCGAGTCCCCGCCATACCTCCTATAGCCCTCATATACCACCCTCTAGTTTGTATATGAGTCATAGCCATCCTGCTCATCGCGCTCCCTCCAGCAGTCGTCGCTCGATGTCTTCTATACACTCACACTGCTGTCATTATCCCTCCTCCTCCCATTTGTTGTCTTCTAACACTATTCCACAGGACCTCCCGTCCTCACCCTATATCGGTTACGCCGATGGTGCAAGTCGTTACTCCCGGAATCTAGCCTTGGCAGGTTGGGCCATTTTCACCCCCTTGCATGCCCTTGTTCTCTCCAACGGGGTATGCATTGGTCCTACCACCAATAATCAGGCCGAATATGATGCAGTGTGTGGTCTCTTAGTCGATGCCCTCTCTCATCGCATCCTCCATCTGCATGTTCGTTTAGATTCCCTACTTCTTGTCATGCAACTAAATGGTGTCTATCGTGTGCATAATCCTATGTTGTTTAGATGATATTTACGAGTGAAACTCTTGATACGTGAGTTTGAAACCATAACTTTTACCCATGTACCTCGAGAACAAAATCACTATGTAGATAGCATTGCAAACCATGTTCTAGATTGGCATTTATCACACGCATTTTATACAAGACAATAACATTCATAATCATTAAACATGATGCATATCCATAATATGTATCGCAAAACATGTGTTTAGAGTCCATCTACTCTGATACATATGACATGCCCATAGCATGTTACAAAAAACTCAAAACTGGGGGCACCACCTACCCCTATATACACACTAGGGGGCACCACATGCCCCACACCTAATCACTATCTGGCGGATCCCGAGCCAATGGCTCTGCTCCTCCAGCCTGTAGATCACGTATCCCCTGACCAGCCATCGCCATGCGCCACATGACACCTCGCCATTTCGAGGGTAGACCAATACATGGCTCTATGTACTAGTCGTCTAAGTCTTGCCACCCGCGCTCTGACACTCCAGTCAGCAACCTCTCGCATCTAGGGCGGATGTCCTCCAGAAGAGCGGCCGCATCCTCATTACATTCTGCTCCCGACCCACTCGGACCTGCAACTCCAGATGCTACCGGTCGCCCCATATATCCTGCCAGTTTTACCGGAGCTATATCTGCATACCAAAAGTACATGAATCAGTACCCTATCTACTATTCACTAACTTTAACATGCCCAAAAAAGAATAGTTACTTATCACTTACCATCGGGTCCCCATACCCGACTAGGCGGAAGTGGTAGGTCCGAATCCCCACAATAACTCATCCCACTATAGGGATAGTCGTCTATGTATAACGGCATCTGATCCCAATGGGCAAAGAACTCAGGTCGAAACACTCGTCCAACCGCCCCTCCTCCTCTGTACACTAGCCGCCCCCACCAACGCATCCTGGGCTCTCTCCGGCCCCCATCTAGGAGTTGTATATGAGGTCGTAAGGTCAGGATCTTCTCAAAAAATAAGGAACACAATAAAGTCCCATACGAGCAATCGTGGTTCACTTGCCGCTTGCAAAGTGACAACTATCGTTTTAACGACACCAACATCATTTGGGCCCACCCATAGTAGGTCCCACTCAACACACTCTCTACGATCATCATCTACCCCCCAGTGATGTGATGGAACGCCTAGTTGCCCAGGATCTGCAGCACCGCTGCGGCCACTGCCCGGGTCTCCAGTCTCTCTAGGTCCCCGATCGGTATCCGTGTCCCTTTGACTTGGAGACCTGGTCGACAATGCCGCTCCACAAACTCCATGATGTTCCGCCCCCGCGGTAACACTGGCTGCGTATTTCCCACCATCCCAAGTGGCGGGAGACCTGTCAGGAAATACACATCCTAGACTGTCAGTTCGATCCTGTGCCCCTGCACTACAACGACCTCATGCTCTGGATCCCAATAACTGATAATCCGGGCCAACAAGGGCTCTCCAGCTCTCATCAAAGGGTTCTCCAAAAACTTCAGAACCCCAAACCTGGCCAACACACGACGAACACCCTGATTTTCCTGTATCTCTGCCCGTAATGTACCCAGGTCTCTCTCTCTCTAGGTCACCTGTATATCTGCCATATCTGCACAAAAACATCATCTTTTTCAGCCTACAGATAGGGAATACTATAACCAAACACAAAAAACCCAACTCTCAGCCATCAAACAGCACTAAAACCCCCTCATCTTCCAGGTCGCACTTTTTTGCCAAATCCTGGGACAGGTCGCACCTTTTGGCTCAAAACCTGCATCCCAGGTCACATATTTTGGCCCAAAAAGTGTGACCCAGCCGAAAAGATGCAAGGGGGGCTATTCCTGAGATTCTGGGCCCTAATCTGAACTTTCAATCCATCAAAATGAAAGAGTAAGGTTAGGCCTCTTACCTGCAACTGACGGATCTCGATTCCAACGATCGGTTTGTCTGCTACGCTCGCCGCAAGATTTAGGGCCTTCTCTCCTCTCTACATTCACCACAGCAACACTAGCAAATGAGTGGATTTGGAGGGAAAACTACCTTATTAAAAGAGAACCCTTGTTTCTTCTTTCGCCTGCTGCGACCATACCGTAGCTCCGTTTGACAAACCGCCTACACCATTGGAAAGCTCTCACCAAGCCCTCAAATGGGTATCTATTAGTTTTTTGTGATTTGATACTTCACCAGGACACATTTTGTCCAAGATGGGTCACTTCACCTCTCCTTAAAATCGCATTTCTTCACTTACAACACTTGTACTTGGGGCACCACTTTGCCTCCTTACTTGTCTTTGTTCGTGTTGATTTTCGTTGTGAGTTACCATCTTGTACTCATGTTTTCATGGTCCCCCATTGGACCTTTACTGTGTGGCAGCACCATCGAGTCGCCCTTGTTTAGAGCATCCGAGTGGAGTCATCATCGCATTCATGGAGTCTATCCCGAGTCCCTTTGTACCCCGCTATAGTACTCCATCCTTCATTGCTTGGTCTCTCCCTTGTGTCACACATTATGGCCTCCAGTCCCACTGTCCCTTATCCTTGATGATATTGTGTCAGTCGCTGCCATGTCATTCATGCCCTTTATGCTCTAGCAAGGGAAGTCGTCCATTCGCTACTCAGTTCCCTCCAATCCACCATCATCATTGGTATTAGTCTATCCGTCGCTCTACTATTTTCTCTCGTGTCTTAGTTTAGGATCTCTCATTGCCTCACCTATGGCAGACCTCCTTCTGTCGACATCAGCTCCTTCATTCCAGAAGATAGGTCTAGAGGGCGGTGTACCTTGGTTCCAGCTTCCACTCTTGTTCGGTGCCTCGGATCAGGCAAAGGGATCTCTCATTTCCCTTTGACTTGATTGTTTCTCCACTCCAACTCCTTTCGGCATGATCGAGATCCGTATAATTGATGTTTCAGTGATGCAACAACAGCTCTTGGTGATTCCCGGGTGTGTGTGAGATGTTTCAGCCCTCATGAGGGGGTGGCCCTGCAGGTAGCCCCCCTCATGCCCGGATGACCTCTTCATTGCAGCCCTTGATGTAGCTCCATATATTTGATGATGGCGGCCTTAGCCGCTTGCATCGCCTCTTTAATTTGCATGTATCAGTCACATTTTGCGAGCCCTTCCCCATTTCTGGGGGCATTTGGATGTGATGTATCTCATGTACTAGATATTATTGTATAAGTTAAAATTTGTTATCGAGCCACACCAGCTTATATGTTGGGATCTCATTTGTATTTTTATCTGGCTCATGATTATGTCGGTTGTACTTTATGGTTCGGTCCCTTGTTTACTGGACACACTATTCTTTTGTACTTTGTCTCGGCGGGCGTAGGTATGCCTCCCCCGCCGCCTTCAGCACAGGTACCCTCTCATAAAAAGAGACTTGTTGCACCTGCGAGTCTCGTCTCCTCAGGGTCTAGTTCTTCAGCACACTATCTACCTTACATTTCTCTCTCTGACTTCCCTTTTGTTGTCTGGTGATTGAGTTCTTACAACGTACTTCGGTCATACGATTTGCTCCTGACACTCGCACGCTGGGGGGCAATCTGTTACACCATTTTTTGGTCATCTAACCTATTATCATTAGATGGACCCAAGTACACCATATAAGACCAATTTTACCCTAAGTAAAATTGCTTTCATTATGTAAAATAACTTAGTAAACCACATTTATTAGGTTGTTTATGGTCTAAACAGGAAACCCCAAAAGGAAATATTAAACAAACCTATATTTGTTTGATTTTCCTCAAGGAATAATTAATTAAACAATAATTTAATTATTATTCCTGGTCACGTTTAACCCAAAACAAAGAAATTAATTAGATAAATCTTTATTTATCTTATTATTTTCTAGGAATAATTATTTAAATCTTATTTAAATGATATTCCTTGTTAAATATAACTAAATCACCCATAAATAATTAAATAAATCATTATTTATTTGATTATCTTTCAACCACTTCCTTCAAATGATAAATAAATCATTTATTTATTTATTATTCACAAATAAAGGGATTTGACCCAAGTCAAATACTTTTTCCCTCCAACAAATATAATAAAATATTCCATAAAAGGTGGATCTAGATTTGGTTAATGTTATTTTAAACATGCACCAAGATCTAGAATGACCCAATATTTTGTTATAAATAGGAGGGTTTTTCCTACCATTCTTCACCTTTTGTTGCCTATTAGATCACTCTGGATCTAAACTCTTGGTCTGACTTTGAGCCATTATCATTGTCATATTTTCCATTATTTGTTGTGTGAGCTCTCTTTGAGTTCTATCTTTGTCTGGGTTTTCTACACCAACAGGAGAGAGAAATGCTAGATCTGAAGTGCTGAGGACTTCCAAGAACCCATCCCATTGAGGAGAATTGGAAAAACCTTCTTGTTTTCCTCCCAGGTGCCCTTAATACAAAAATTCTTTCAAAAATATTGTTCTTGTCTTGTCTATTGGATGTATGGAGCAAAACCTTATTTTTACTGCTTAATGTCTCTTTTTGCATAGATCTGGTTTTTTGCAGCACTTGTCTTGATCAACTAACTGCAGATCTGAAGATATTGGCAGCCACATTTGATGTTAGGGCTATAAGTTATGCATAGCTAAAGTGGTCTTTTTTCGTACACTTCGACAAAAGATTCATACTAACAGCACATTTGACAGAACAGTGGTGGCTCGGGTAGTTGGAAAATATTTGAAATATACCAGGGACACATATAGGACGCAATTGCAATTTAACCCTAGATACGAGCATCCTCTCACAGTTCCAGAGAGTGAGTGGAGGGCACTCATCTATGACGGAAAAGAGAAAAGGGCAAAGAAAGAAGGAAAAATGCTAACTGGACCCGCACGGTAAATTACAACTTTAATTCAATAGCTTTAATTTTCTCTATGTCTAAAATAAAAGTGTGCTACGTCATATCTGACTTCAATCTTTTGATGATAGGTTTCTTGACACCTCGAAGGCAACCAAAGCTAGGATTGAAAATAAGGGCCATCACAAGCTAGGCCAGGGCGGCTACATGAAATTAGCCGCAAGAATTGTAAGTAGCTAAACATCTTATAATTAATTGTATTGCCTTCCAATGTTTTTGTAATCCCATCAAATAACATTAAAAATACACAATCATATGTAATGTAGGGTGATGACTTTGGAATGGAAACTACAGAGGAGGATAAAAAGATCACTTTCCATTCCGGCTATGAAGTCGTAGTTGAATATTGTAGAAGCTTGGGATGGGTCCCAAGATCCAGAATGTCTGATAAGGTAAAACTTTAGTCTTTCAATATGTTTGTTTTCGTCCATAAATTTCATGTCTAACAACTTTGTTTAAATCAGGGGAGAAACACTTTCAATAAGCCAAATAACCCAGTTGTAGAGCAGTGCGTTGAGAGTGAAATATTGCCAGAAGAACATGTTCCTAACGTGCAACCTGATCATTGTAGTGGGGACTAGGCCGGAAATGCTACTATCAGTGAGGACCATGACGGTAATTAATTTCCACATATAATTTTTTCTAATTATACCTTGATGGTTGTCCTTATAACATTTTTTGTTTAAATGACAGAGAATGTTGTACTTGAGGATCTTACCACTAGAGAGGAAGATAGGGCAATGGTCCCAATGGTGACAACTAGTGCACTAGGTAAATAATCTCATTACAATTTTTTTATTAATATTACCGAACTAGTTCAATGATATTTAAAAACTGAAAATTAAAATTTAATATTATCTGTTTTTGTAGGCGATGCCCCGTCACTGCATGAGACCAGACATCGTGACTACGCAACTAGGTCAGCAGTGCGGGAAAGGCACGAAACAGGTGTAAAGCACGATGATGTTGATGATGTAGTTAGGAGCTTTAGTAGGAATAAGAAAAATAAATTTTTATAATGTGAAATATTGTATTATTATAAGACAGATGTTACCATACTTGGAACATTTTTTGCGCTATATTAAAAACTCATTTATCATACTATTTTTATGTCAAGCACTTTCAATGTTTTCTTGTGTATTTTTTATTGCATTATTTTTTTATTAGTTATTGAATTATATTTTTCTGCTCATGAAAGTAAAAAATGAAATATAGATTGGGTATTGGGGAATTTAGAGTGATGTGAGGGGGGGAGGGGCCATAAGAGCTTCCACCTTCACGTGGTTGGCCCTGTTTAGTAGAGAATAATTTATTGGAGCGATTTAATCTTGGAGGAAACCTCTCTCGATCCAATGTAGCAACAAAAAAGTCGTTGCTGACTTAGTTGCTACTCTTTTAGATCGTGGGAGGCTTGTTTCAAGTTCAGGCGACTCCAATATTTTTTTCTTGAAACAAAGAGGAGCTTATTCAGGTATGTTTTGACATTTTCAACATATGTTCTAACATTATCATAAGAATGCATCTTAGAGTAAAAAATACTACATCCATTACTTTTATTTATTGCATAGATAATTATGGATTTTGAATGACTTGGCAGTGCAGGTACAAATCCTCTCGCATCATGAGCAATACAACTTGTCAACCAGGGTCATGTCCAAGATATTTTTGCTTGTGCGCTTGACCAGGTTTGTAGTGTCACATTTTGTAAGTTCCTTTACTGTTCATAATTCAATATTAAGCTTGTCCATGATTATTATCTGGTTTTTTGTATGTGTTTTTTCATATATTTGATTGTAAGAAACTCTGCATGTTTTCTGTTGTTCACTTTGATTTCTCCATTTACCACTCCCAGGATGAATATGACTTTATTGTCTAATTTTAGAAAATCAAGCTAAATGTTGTCCAATTGGACTTTGTTTCTCTTTTCATAGAATTCAAGATGGATATGATAGAAGTGCTCCAAAACTTGCTCAGGGGTCTCATATTTATGATTGATTCCCTTTGAGCCAAAAAGATGCATGTTACTTGTACTGATTCTAGTAGTCAGTTTGAATTTCCTTAAAAGGCCATCTTGAATTGAAATCTTCATATTCTCTTCAAACAATGACACCTCTAAATGGACCCTGGTATCAATATTCTATTCCTTGTAGTCCCTTATGAATGGTTCTTTAATCTTATCATTCCTAGTCATCAATGCTTCCATAAATTCCTTGTAATCCTGAGTCCACTTGCAAACAAGCAACTCTATAATTCTTAATGTGTCTCATTAATGTCCTCTATGATGCCACTAATCGTGTAAGACACACAATTATCCTTTATAGTTGTTCATTCAATTGTACCCTTAAAACCCTTGAACCAAGGTGCCAAGCCAATGGTGTATTGTCCAGTGCTCCGAGATGTTGAAATGTCCCTTAACCCTAGGCCAATCAATATATCATAATAAAGTGATAAAAAATATACATATCGTAGTATAGGCTCAGATCATATCCGGATCCATAAGCTTGTATAGTTTATATGAGGATAGTGTTTCCCTAATCTACATTATCTCATATTGGTCTTTTATAAAAAGTATGTTTCAGTGTTACTCTATTGTATACTACAATGTCCATATTCATCATACAGGTTAAGGATAGAGTAATAACATACAATATTCTACCTAATAAATAATCTTGTATTTCAATAGCTAATGTGGACATAGGTGTAATGTAAGCTCAATACTGGGATATGCTTGTTCCTGTTCTAGCTCGATATCATTGAATACGCTCTTTCCAGTTTTGATTAGTGAAAAGAGTTGGATTAGCTTAAGCTGAGTAATGTATTCACCCTTATCTATGTTCTATGATTCCCATGTGTTAGTTACAATGATAATAGTTATATGGAACTAAAATCATATTGGTATATATAAGAGGTCGTATCGTACGTATGATGCCCATCTTAAGCTTAGTAATTATCACTATATCACCTTACTTAAGCTAGCAGTAAGCTCTATTGAATCTATAAGCTTATTGATTTCACTATGTTATTAGTAGTAATGAATCAAGTCCATTGAATCAATGACCAAGCTTTTCTTGATGTAACTACACGTAATGGAATAACACATATTCGTATAAACATGATATCCTTAATACAAGTCTTAGATTACAGTGTCTAGGAACTCCTTATTCAAGCTAAGCTCCTTGTTATGACATAATGATCTTTATTTCCCTATTCATTTCATACCTTATTAACACTGACCGAAATCATAGTAATAAGTACATAGCCTTACTAGCTCTATGCCAACATGTGTATCTTATAAACCTTAAGTAGAAACACATTTTGATTGCTAATGTTTATATAATAGCTAATATTGTATTATTGGTTAATCTTAGCATTGATATGAGTGTACCATTACACAAGCCATAGTGAAATGCTCCCTTTTGCCTTCGTTTAGTCAGGCATGCTATGTCATTTCGTTTGAGGGTGCCACCCAAACTTGTTTGGGTCGGGTCATTTCGATTGAGGGTGCCTGCCCAAACGCATTCGGGCATGGTTCTTAGAGCCACCCAACCAGTAAAATTGAATAGATGTATTATTGTTGCATATGCACATATTGACAGTAAAGATTGATTTCAGTTCATGAACATGTGGCATGGGAACAAAACCTATGTAATCCCTATGTGTGGGGTTAATTAACCCTATGCCTACAATGTTTACTATTTGCATATCAGATTGTGTGGTGGTAGATAACTCGTAGCCATATCACATAGGCCCCATTCACTTACGAAGGTTCCCAAAACTCTGCCCCCAATTTGGTTGATCTTGCTCAGCTTGAAATTTTTGAATTTTCATTGATGATTGATTTTCCTATCACTCGAATGAAAAAGGAAGATGAATTTCATCATTTTCCTCCATAATTTCCACATTCGACAGCTATTGTAGCTATTCATCTATGCCCATCTGGAATCAACACAAGTTGTACTTTTTTTTTGCAATGGATTCTTGATGTTGATCTCGACGAGATTTTTCCTCCTCAAAAAACATATCATGGTTATAAGCATGGTTGTGGTATTTCTATATTCAGAAGAAAACTACAACTTGTAGCCCTTGATCTGCTAGGGTTTACCTTTATATTAACAATGGTGTATTCATCCTCCCTCTGAATAACCAATAAAGGGTCAAGGAAATTGACCAATATGTTTTCAAGTTTTATCTTATCCATCTATGGGGAAAGCTGTTTTTCGGCTAACTCCACTGCTTTTGATCTCAATTTTTTAATTGCTTCCTTCTCTCATATGATACCTGAGTCTTTTCCTTTCTCTTCCCTTCTAATTCCATAATAGTGTAATAGTGATTCCAGCCAGCTTCTTTGGAAAGCCTTCCTAGCAGACAATACTTGTGACCTGGTTGAAGCCTCAATAATTTCAGAGCATCTGGAATGACCATTCTCTTCTTTTGGTCATATGTTGGGGGAACCCCTTAAAAATCCCTTAGCCTAGAAAGTGCTACAACGCCATGCTTGGTTTTGTGTGGAATCATTCCTCTAATTTTCCAGCAGTCAAATCCTTCTCTTACTTTATTGTCATTTTCCCATACCTAACCAATGAGAGCACAAGAACACCTATTTCTATAAAATCACCTATAAATTCTCTTAATTTATTGTCATTTTCCCATAACTAACCAATGAGAACACAAGAACACCTATTTATATAAAAGCACCTATAATACTTTTGTGTGTTTCACTAGTATCCCTTCAGTTAGTGTGTGCACAGTAGCCTAGATCCTAAAGTGATTCCTATACAATGATAATCCACTAGGTGTATTTGTTATTAAAAAACTATGCATGAACAGATGTCCCATTTATGGCCAAGTTCCACCAAAATGGTTCCCCCTACCTACCTAGTAACTACATTAAATTTATTTCATGACAAGACTACCCTACAACCCACCAAATTTCTATCATATCCTTGACGTCAACAACAATTTGTTGTTCAAGATATAGCTAAGTTGGAACAAACTTAGCTCTAGAGCTTAGGATATTTTTCCACCTCTAATGTTTATAAACCAATAGATATAGAATTTCTAAAGCATGTGGGAACCCTTTAAGTATCACCTTTCCTATATTGACTTCGTCTTAAAAATCATGTAAAATGTCTATAGACGAGTTAAGTTTATGTGTTTATCCAATGATAATGCAATGCCCTTTAAGTTTATTTGGTTATTTGTTTGCCCATTTGGTTTTGTTACTTTCTACTTCTGCACATTTGGTTATGGTTCATTTTATTATCTATGAGAATTTTTGGTTGGCTTATGCGGTAATGGCTATTTGGTTTCTATATTTTTTGGTTTGCTGATATGCCCATTTGGTTATTTTGTCTATGTTATTCTAAGAAGTTCTTGTTTGCATCCGCGGCAATGGTTGTTTGGTTTCTTTTTGTTTTAGTTTGATGATATGCCCATTTGATTAATCTTTCACATGTAACTAAGAAGTTTTGGTTTGCATCGTGCAGCAACGCGTATCTGGTTTCAATGTGTTTATGTTAGCTAATATGTTCATTTGGTTACTTTGCCCTTATATTTGCGAGAAGTTTTAGTTTGAATCTATAGAAATGGCTATTTGGTTTCGATGTGTTTTAGTTTACCCATAGGGTTTCGATGTTTTTTTTTCGGCATTTGCTCCAATGGCCTTTTGGGTTTTGATGTCCTTTCAACTCCGGAGTGTCTAGTTTCCCTAATGGAGAACATGGAGTTGGTCCTAGGACCTGATACCTCTTCCTTGACTAATTTTATGGTTATTCCTATCCTACCAAAACTTGTACCAAGTTAAGAAGTAGACAAGGATTTTGCCAAAATTTGAAGAGGCAAAACAAGAGGAGAATAGAAGTTATTGATACCTTGATTGAGCATATTTTTACAAATTTTTCCATCTAAATCTAGACAAGGCAGATGAGAATAGTAGAACTACTTCATGTTTTCTAGACATCCATATAAAATGCAACAGGTGATTGACAACACACAAAATTGTTGTGCAAATCCACATTAACAGGCTCACACGGTCACAAATAAAATTTGGCCACTCTATAGTTGATGCTTGCGTGCTACAAAAGGGTTCATAATCCAAATGAGCACTTTAAATCAAATTGGCACACTTGCATCAGCGTTCTTGAAGGGCGCGTCTTTGAATATCTAGCACATTAAGTCCTCATGGTTACACTATTAAACTAGAGTCTACATTATGCATATAATAGCATACGCTTCAGTTTTCGGCCTCTCGCAAGATGACATAATACCCTATACTATGCTTCACATATGTAGCATTCATGTCATGCAACAGAGTACACATCACTTTTGTCCTGGATGTTTTTTCTTTGCATACATCACTAAAGCAAATGTGTCCAAATACAGCACTGGATGTTGCAATCTCCTCTTATATCACCAATAATCACCACATGAGCATGAGCCCTCCCCAAACTTATGGAATCGATTCACATCCCTTACAACCAATTCTCATCCTACAATTCTGGAGATGAACTTGATAGCAGTATGATAGTCACCACACACACTTATTTCTAGCCATTTCCAGTTAAAACTGACTGTGATTTGGTGGAATGACTTGACCTTTCATGAAATACTCTAAATTTGAGCTTAAGAACATATATTTTTTCCTAAGATGCATCAAAAATGCAGAGAAACCACAAGCAGAAGTTATATTCATTGATTTCATGACTGGTATCAGCGTACAATATTTCAATTGAGTTCTTTCATAATTCTTATGGGTAAACCTGTAAGCATATTAAATGAAGATGTGAGAAGAAGAAGTATCCGTATCATGAATCCTTTAGCTATGTGAATAAAAACTAAAGTTGTTGTGCGTGGCTGAGAGCAAGAGACATAACACAACCACTTAATTGACATTTTGTTTGCTTAACCAGGCGAGAATATGAAAACCTCATCCCCATTGTACCATTGATCCATATACTTGTTGAGATAGATTGTGCTTCCACTCGTGTGTTATTTTCATGTGGTAGGAGCTTCCCTGCTAGCTAAGACGGTTGAGTGTAGGAATTACCAACTGGCAACCAGTCAAAACATTGACCCACTAGTCCCTCACCTGCCTTCATTGGCATTTGTAAATGGTTAAGTCACAATAGTTCATTGAAACTATAATGGATTTTTTTTCAATAAATTTCATGAGTGAAAGAAATAGTTATTGTGTGTGAATATCATGGCTCTGTAATCAATGGGTGTGGATGAAGTGAAGCAAGGATGTGAAGAGGAAATGCACTGCTGAATTTGATTTTTTATTTTTGTAAACCAAGTGTGTGGCATTAGCCTTGTAAGTAATATCCTGGATGGAGGAGCCATTACTAATGTCTGATTTCAATAGAGGTTTATCTGAACTTTAATTTCAATAGAGGTTTATTTGATGTTGGAGATTCACTTCATGAAGATCTCACAAAAATCCACTGATCATGGTGGTTTGTCATCCAATTAGACAGGTTAGCAACATCTTTAACTTTACAAGCTGCGGCCAGTGCCACGACTCTATCCTGGGAGAAGGCTTTGGGCATTGTTCACCTGATCTATTCACCTCTGTATTGCATTACCCAGTTGGGCTCGGGATGCTGAGTGACAGAGTGGGGGTAGTCTGAGAATAATTGGGGGGGACACAACCTCGTGGAACACTGGATTGGTTCTTAGAGTTCTCAGATAAAACTTTGACTCTTTACAATCAATTATTGATGCCTTTGAAGATAAATATAGAGATAAAGAAAAGGTAAAAGAAAAACTAAAGTAAAAGAAATTAAAAGGTCTGAGAATGGGCTCATCAAGGAATTATCCCAAATGGTTAAGGATATGAAACTCAATTAGTCGTAGGTAATTAGGGGAATGGAAGCCAACCAAGCTCAACTCATAAGAATATCAACGGCATAAGAATACTGTGTGAAGAATCATTAGGTAGTAATTATCTGGAAGAAAATAGTATTCTACTCTGTTGTTGTAGAAAATTCAACACCATTCTCATTGGTTGAGTAGACCAGATGTAATAAAGCACTAACTAGAGCATGGATAGGAGGTGTCTGAGGCTAGGTATCCATGGATTATCATAAGGCTCTTAGCTGGCAAGCTGAAATAATAGGAGAATTTTTTTCTCATAGGGGTTACCCACTTGGGTAGGAAAAAATCCCTTTATATAACATGATGTGACCATAAAAAACATGTTATAAATTATAATAAGCTAGTTGCTTCAACCATCTCTGTAACAATCTCGTAAAATATCGCAAGTGATCCCATGAGATTCTCATCACTAACTTCTCTCTCTGTTTTCATTATTGGTTTGTCTATACTCATTTGTTCATGATTTACATTATTAAATATCTTCTTTGTTTTCATTCTTGGTTTTGTATTGTACCCATTGGTGCATAATTTACATGATTAAATATCACAATTATGAATTATTCCTTCATAAATATGCTTGCATTTGCTGGAAGAGCTGTTTTAAAATTTTTAATTTTGAAATCTAATCACCTATAGCAATAAATAATAGTTTCAATTCAAGTGTACAGGCCTTAATTGATAGCAAACTTTTTGCACATGAAATACAATAGCAGGCTAGAACATTTGACATGGCATGACTCCAAAACATACATTAATGGGAGCTTATTTAAGTGCTTGTTTTGGAGGGCTTGACTGGTGTTTTGCCTTCATTGTCTTGATCCTTTAGCTTCGATGTCCTTTGCCATTATAAATTATTGACATGATGCTCAATGTTGACCTATAGTCTCAGTACTGTCATTTTCAACATGGAAATAGATATACCTTTGTTGTTGGGTTGGAAATTTGGAAAACCTTACTAATTTGGACTTTTCTACTATCATAGTTATTTGGTCAGTAATTTCCTAGTTCTTGGGGAATTATTCTAAATTTTGAAAGAAAAATGCAGCTAGACCCAGTATTCTTGTCAGTAATTTTTGCAAGGTATTAAATGCAAGCTTTGATATTGCATTCTATTTGCGTCAGGTTCATGAGCATGTTTGATTTGTTTTAATAACTTGCATGTGTCTGCCTTTATGTGATATTCTAACTTTGTTGGCAGAAGAACATGAATTCAGAATTACGAATCACTATGTGTTGAAAGCATTGTCAGCATTTTCATTTTTACTTCATCATCAATTCTCTCATGATAGACTGGAGTGCTAAAGTCAACATTTCCTAAATATCCAAAGTAATGTCATATAAGGCCATGATAAGCATCTGATCCCAAGTTTTTGAGTTACAGGATTCATCGACATTGAGGTAAGAACTTATGAAACACGATAACCTCATTAAATATGATGAGAATCTGAAAAGTAAATTCCTTAAGGCAAGCAGTTCATCGCCACTTCTCAGATCTGTTCCAGGATTTGTTAGCAGCTCAAGGATAGGTAAGTCACAAACTTCCTATGGAGGTGAAAATCATTCATTAACATAAAAGAGCAGTAATAAATGACAGTATTAGAGGTAAAGGAGGATGCCTAGAGGCTAAAGGAGAGAACCAAGGTCATCCATGCGGGATTTGAGATATAGTGGTAATCACACATTGCATTATGTAAGGATAGGTGGTTTGATTGAATTAAAAATTGGCAAGCATAATGTTGGTCATCGTTAAAATTAATTCCACTGCACAAACTCTACTGATACATGAATTTGTTTTATTGAAATCAAGTAAAGTATGTATCTTCAGAGATAAAGGAGAAGTATGTTCAAACAGTGGGAATTTCTTGTAAGGAAAAATTTATCTGTATCAAAGGTGCTAAAATTGTGTTTAGCATTTGGTATTTTGGTGGTAATCTTGCCAACACTCTCTGATTTAATTTCATTAACACAAATTTGTATGGCCCCTTTCTAATTTTGACATAATAATTTTTTACTCACTTCAATTCTTCTTTTTTAGGGCATTAGCAATTTACAGACATTGTGCCAATTGCTTGTCAGGATGCTATAGCCATCTTGATCATGTTTGATCTTACGAGAAGATCAACCCTCAATAGGTAAGAGTTAAAAAAATTGGGCCCTTTGGGGATTTTAAATTAGGCCTCCATTTTGTTTTTGGGAGTTTGGAGTTCTAATGTATTATTGGTCAATGTCGTGATTGTTGTGGTTTTGAACAGTGTAATGGACTGGTATCAACAGGCACGACAGTACAACCCAGTGGGTACCTACTTATCTACTCCTTCTGGCGTATCATGCTTGATTTTCTCGAATCAAGACAATATTCTCCTTTGACAATACGCATGGTAGCCATTATAAATTTCTGTAGCATGAACCGTGGTTACATTAAAATATTGGGGAAAAAGGTAGTTGTAGACTAAGTTGGGTATACAGAGAATAAAGTATCAAATAATTAGTGGTACACGATTGGAGACAGGTATAAAATATGTAGAGGTGTAGCACAATCTACTCACTATTAAATATACCCACACAATATGTTTGGTAGGAGGAAACAAGTGGCTAATTCCAATTTAAGGTCATGCTAAAGTTTGGTGGAGATTTTTTTCGTTTGTCTTATTCTATACTTGATTAAATTTATTATTAGTATCATCTATTTACATCAAAATTAGGTTATTTGAAAAGGTTAGTTTAGTTTATTAATGTTAAATTTGTTGATTAGTTGTTAGTAGTGTTAGAGGCCAAATGAGAGAACCAAGGTCATCCATGCGGGATTTATCTTAATAGTTTTTTTTTTTTAATATTTTTTTGTTTTCGCTATATCACAAGTATGAATTATTCGTTCATAAATATGCTTGCATTTGCTGGAAGAGTTGTTTTAAAATTTTTAATTTTGAAATCTAACCATCTATAGCAATAAATAATAGTTTCCATTCAAGTGTACAGGCCTTAATCGATAGCAAACTTTGTGCACATGAAATACAATAGCAAGCTAGAACATTTGACATGGCATGACTCCAAAACGTACATTAATGGGTGCTTATTTAAGTGTTTGTTGTGGAGGGCTTGACTGGTGTTTTGCCTTCATTGTCTTGATCCTCTAGCTTTGATGTCCTTTTCCATTATAAATTATTGACATGATGCTCAATGTTGACCTATCTAGATCCTTGCTGGAAGTAATGAGTGAGGTTGGTGTTGGACTGTCCATTCACTTATTTTTTTTTATGTTTCTTATGTTGCAGCCATATTAAAGAAATCACTTTGTTGGTTATAACTTATAATAGTAGCATAGCCACACAAGTTACATAACAATACTTGTAAAATATGTTAGAAATTGAATTAACTCAAACAGATTACAGAAAACACAGATACAAAACCAGACAAAAAAATGGCGGAAAAGAGGCTTCAGCCTCATGGCATTCTCATCATTCTCTCTTATTAAAAGAATTTAGAGTTACAATTTAAATAGATGAGAGACAATGTCTTAAGATAGTCCATGCTATCTTAAACTCCTTTGGTTGAGATAATTTCTCACCAAAAACCCACCAAGATAGGAGTTACTAAACAAACTCCAATATTTGAGGAACAACCCAAGAGTTATGCACATATTCCTAACTTGGAATATCTAATTAATTAATTTATGTTTGGATTTATTATTATTTTTTGTGAGAGAGGCTAACATTCCCCCCTTCAATGATAAATCCAAAATAAGAATGAGGAACCATCTTCCAAGTTCTCATGTTGATCCTCAAAAACATTTCCTGGAAAACCGCCAAAGCTGAATGCTAAAAAACAGCAATCTAAAGAGACCATGAGTCAGCTGTATGTTTGATTCATCTCTGAATTTCAATTGACAACTCCATCAAGTGCCATTTTTCAACAGGATCCATGTGTCCTTTGTTGGAAATCAACATCCTTTGTCCACTGACAAAATTTTTTGAATGCCCACTAGCTTTGCCCACTGGCTGATGATGTCAAAAAACAATTCACTGTTGCTTTTGCCGTGTTGAAAACTATTCGCTGCTTCTTTGCTGTCGACTACCCACTGGCAAATTTGTTGATGCCCACAGGAAAATTTGTTGATGCCCACTGGCTGTTGAAGATGCCCAGTGGCTGCTTTTGCTAGTTTTGCCGAGACTTTCAGTTTGAAAACCATCGTTAATTTCATTGACATTGTCCCCCCTTTGTCAGTTGAAAGGAGAGACACTTCTCTTGGAAGGTATTCCTGAACTCGCCCCTTTCAGGCGTAGGATTTTTACACTGGTGTAATCCCTCGTTCAACTGCATGAGAGTACCATCATCTTTTCACTGTTGGCTGCACTATATGTGATTGTATTCGGTTGTAGAACTGGGACAATCTTTTGACTGTGGATGACCATTTCCAAGGGTCGATCCATTCATAATGTATCTTCAATCTGGCTGATTTTTGTTGGTTGCGACATTTTTCTAAGGAATGATTGGGCTTGCCACAATGGCGACAAGGATGGAGATCAAAACAATAATATTCCATATGTCCGGTTCTTTGACAATCAAAACATTGTGGTTGGACTTCAACTTCAGGTTGTGTGCAATTCTATTTGTCTACAACTTTGGGTTACGTGCATTGTTGGTTGTCTGCAACTTTCTCAGAACTTGCTGAGGTGAGTTGTGCAAGAAATCCTACACTGATGAACTGAATTGGCTTGGAATAATCTGGGATATATAAGTTGGTGTCATCATTGACATATCTTAAGCCTCGTTGATTCTTGTTGTTTTGAATTTCTTCCCAGGGCTTGATGATGGGCTTGGAAGAAATTTGAACTGGAACAACTTCAACACTAGAAGTTGTTTGGATGAATGACTTATCATCTGGATGGTTCAAAGACTTGAAAGTATCACTCTTTTCTTGCAATTCATTCCTTTGAAGTTGCGACTCGAGTTGAAGAAACTCAATAGTTTCATGTGTTTGTTGTAGATGTCGTGAAAGATCAGCAAGAGTTTCTTTGCTAATGTGCACCATGTCTTCATCACTTGAGATGATAAAACTATGAAGAATGTTTAACAACTGAATATGTTGTGCCATTTTAACTTGCGCTCTTGAAATTAGGCTCTCTTGTTGTAGATGTCGTTCTTTGAACTGTTTCACTTGATTTTGGTACTTGAAGGACAAGCTCGCTTGCTATGTGACTTGAATGGCACGCTCGCTTGATTTGTTTCTTATTGCACTTGCTTGGAAAACTTGCTATAATTGTAGAATTTTCTTTCTTAAACTCTATAATTCACGCTCGCTTGATGATGATTGCGTTTGTTTAAGCGCTCACTTGACTTGCTTGATGACTTCATGCTCACTTGAATGAATAGCCATGCTCTCTTGATGTCGATCTCAACTTGCTTGATTGTTTTAACTTGTTTGGTTTCTTTTATGGTTGTTGTAATGAACTTCAATCTATCTCGCTTGAAGGTTTGATCTTTGTACTGACTTGATGCAAATTGCTTGAATAAATACTCACGCTCCCTTGCAGGAGATGTGAACTTGTTTCTTGTTTGATTTTAGAGTTAAAAACTCGTGCATTCACTTGATTTTGCGTAAAGGAAGGGTGTCGAACACTGTCGACAATGCACCCATGAAAACTTACAATGGTTTTAATGATTCACTTAAAACAATGAATTCCCTTGTCCTCTTAAAAATTCATTAACAATGAATTTTTAATGATTTGCTTAAATCAATGAATTTGAATACAAGTTCTTAAATGGATTTTCTGATGTAGACTTTGCTTTGAAAATGTTGGAGTTTCCAGATTCATGAACTTGATTGGATTGAGTGAATTTTCTTGTTGATGTAAAATGCTGATGTTGACAACTTTGATTGCTTGTTGGAGTGGCGCAAATGCATGTGTTGAGTTTAATTTTCCTCCCTGACAGCTATTTCGTTACATGTGTTGTGCTTTCTGATATTGAACTTTATGTATGCGATATTAAATGAAATCATTGATGTGTCACAACTAGACAAAAATCAAAAAGCAACAACATGAAGCCATAAAAATTAAAAAAAACATGCACCATCACAAACACACATGTTGTACCTAAGATCCCCTTATTCAATTTCGGTCAGATATAGGACATAATCACCAAAAAATGATATCTTTATTAAATATTGAGTACATAATAAATCTCCACCTTCAAGTAATGAATATGCCAAGCACACAACCCTTGGAAGAAATTTGTCTTCAAAATCCGGATATTCACCGACTCAATCTCTCTCAAAGTAAACCAATACTTTGAATTACAACAAGAAATTGCTCTAAAAAAATTCACAAATCACTCCAAATACAAAACACTTACCCATCCAAAATAACCTTATCTCTCCAAATACAAATGGAAACACACCTTATTTCTCCACAAAAGCCTCACTTTACTACCCTTTTCAATTTTCCAATTTTCCAATTTTCAGTAAAGCACTCTATCACTAAAAATGAAAAATTCCATTCATCTCTTATAACTTCAAAATTGTTCATATATAAAAAATCACCTTATCACTCCAAACAAATCAACCTATCATTATCATTTTAAAATCTTCTTATCATTCCATCACTACAAAGAATAATAAATTATACATATTTCACACAAAACATTTCTAAACCCTTATGTCTACCTTTTAAAAATTCTCATATAAATCTCTTCTCCTAATTCCTTAAAAACTCTCTTATAAATATTCCCACTAACTCTCTCATGTAAACTCTCCACTCATTCTCTCTCATGGAGACATTAATACACATTAATATGGAGTGTATGCATTCACAGAAAATTTAAGAATATAGCCACCATAAATTAGAGGTTTGATGGCATTAACTATGTCTCATCCAATGTGGAAAAGTTCTTACGCACAACCACCCAACTTAATTATTCTATTTGTTTTAGCATACGAGCTTCAATGTTATTTTATGCGAGTGGAAACCCATGGAACGCAGCTCTCCTTAATGGTTCGATTCCATTTGCAGAAGCATGCTCAGATTTTTTTCTCAACTTCAATAGCCACAGATAAATATCACAACAATTATTCAATGCAGATCCAATGTCCAAGCTTCATAAATAGTAAGTTAAAAATGAATTAACTCAGAAACATTACAGAAAAACACACATAAAAATCATATACAAAAAATTGGTGGAAAGGACTGAAGCCTCATGGCTTCCTCGCCTATTCTCTCTTATTAAAAGAATTTAGAGTTACAATTTAAATAGATGAGAGACAATGTTTTAAGATAGTCTGTACTATCTTAGACTCCTTTGGTTGAGATAATTTCTCACCAAAAACCCACCAAGATAGGAGTTACTAAATAAACTCCAATATTTGAGGAACAACCCAAGAGTTAGGCACATATTCCTAACTTGGAATATTTAATTAATTAATTTATGTTTGGATTTATTATTGTTTTTGTGAGAGAGGCTAACAAAATAATGAAAATCAATTTGATAAACTAGAGAAGCCATGGATGGCTTACATGATCTCAAATAATTTAAAGGGCTAGGCATATTGGATTGCTTTGCATTGGCATGCTTGTCGATTGTTGCATCCAAACTAGGTCATCCATGCAACAGGGAAAATTGTTATTTAGTCATTCATGTCTCACTGATTAGACATAAGCAACAGGGAAAATTGTTAAGTTATTTTACATATGAGGTAGAATATAAGGGGGTAATTGTACTGTTGTAAAAGTGCATTTTCAAATTTGATTATTGGCCGATAAGTTACCCTATAAGAGGCTGAAACTTGTATATTTGTTTTGTATATCTTCTCCTTGACTTGGTGAAATGTTTGGGGCTGTTTGAACTGAACTATTGTGATCCTTCTACTGTTATTTTACACTCTAAATTAAAACAGTAGTCTTAAAGGTTGAAAAGTCTAGGGTTAAGATCTGGGAAATCATCTGGGAAGAAGGTGAAATTTTGGTTTTGCATTAATTTCCTGAGTGTGTGAAATTTTCCCTAGCTTTTGTTACAGAGGACGATGATTTTCCATTATCAATGGTGGAGGATGTGTTGAGTCTTGCCTCATTAAGGTGACTAATGTGTAACTTCCAACATCATATAGTTTGTTCAACCACACAATATAGTACTCATAAAGATAGCTAGTGCCAATCCCTATGAGACACCACAGTTACAATGAACCATTGAAGCAATATTTGATAGCATCACTTCCTTCGTGCCTGCATTCACACTTCCTTGAGGCAAGCAGTTCATCACTTCTCAGATCTGTTCCAGGTTTTGCCAGCAGCTCAAGGACAGGTAAGTCACAAACTTCCTATGGAGGTGAAAATCATTCATTAACATAAAAGAGCAGTAATAAATGACAGTATTAGAGGTGAAGGAGGATGCATAGAGGCCAAAGGAGAGAACCAAGGTCATCTAAGCGAGATTTATATAAATAATTTTTTTTTAAATATTTTTTTGTTTCCTTCGGAATTGCGACAGTATAAACGTCAGAAGACATATCCTATATTCGTCGGAAGAGCGATGATCCAGCCGTCGGAATTGCAACAGTATAAACGTAGGAATACATATTCTATATTCGTCGGAAGAGCGACGATCCAGCTGTTGGAAGAGCGACGCCAACTCTATCGGAAGTGCTACGCTTTAAATGTCAAAAGAGATAACGTCAGACTTGCAACGGTATAAATGTAGGAAGAGAGTTTTTATATCCGTCGAAAGATCAACACTAAATCTGTAGGAAGTATGACGCTTTATTCGTCGGAAGAGCAATGTTAAATGATGTTTAATGATGTTTAATTTCCATCGATAGAGCGACGTCTAGGTTACGTCGGAAGAGCGATGTTCATTTGTCATCAGAAGAGTGACGTTTTATTTCGTCGGAAGAGCGACGTTTTGTTTTCGTCGAAGGAGTGACGTTTTTTTTTTCATTAGAAGAGCGACGTTTTGGATAACATCGGAAGAGTGACGACAGTCTGGAAACATCGGAAAATGTGTCGCTCTTCCGACACTTTACTGAAGTGTCAGAATTGCGACATAATGGATAACCACGTTTTACCCCGCCTCAAACTGTCGCTCTTGCAACGCCTATATGTCGGAATAGCAACGAACTAGCCGTCGGATATTGGGCCAAATGTGCTAGTGTGATACTCAAATGGGTGATTTAATTATAAAAAATTAAATCTAAATAAAAGTAGAATATTACCATATGAAAAGTATACGAAGTTAGGAACTATCTGCAAACCAATTTAAAGCTAATGGACAAATAGTCCTCTCTTTGTCGAGAGTAGCTACCTAGCTTTTGTAAAGATACATAATAAAAACAATAGTAGAGAAAACAAACCAAAATAATTACAGAATCTCTGTAATACCGGTCAATAATGGAGAATACCCAAAACAATGATTTACTTAATTGTTAATTAATGAATTTAGCCACACTAGTAATAATGAAAAGTAAATAGAAACTTTGGAACTATACAAGGATTCTTCTTAAAATGATAATTCATATGTCATTGAAGACGAAAAATGAAAATTTTTGAGTAGAGACATGTTTTTCATTAATCCATAAAGTACAGAGAAAGGGAAACACTGGGACTTCAATGTAAATCTCGAGAAAAGCTAACTAATTTAAATTCCCATGGAACAAAATTGAGGAATTTCCTTCCATAAATCTGAGTTAAGAATGGACTGTGAGAATTTCAATTGCAATAAAAAAGAAGTGGGAAGAATTCCCCTAGAAAAGTTACGAAAATTGAAATGACGATGGAAATCATATTGAAATTTATGTATATTCAGCAGAACTAGATGGGAGAAAAACCCATCTCATATTAAGTAAACTGAATATGGTTACCAGTATTAAAAGCAAAAAAAAAAAAAAAAAGAGGAATTCATTGGTATGGCACATACATGCAAATCTTAAGTGTATAACAAAACGAGAAATGAGAGTTAACAAATTGACAACCATTGCAATTGAGGAATCAATGAGGATTCATAATAAATCTATGTAAATAAAATGCTAATACATTTAAGGAAAAGAAAAAAGAATAAATGGAATTAGGGTAAAAATTATGAATAAAAATGGTTACAGATCCTTGGAACTTTGTCAAAAATAATTTGGGAAACATCTGTTAAGAAATCCCACGGCAACGTCATAACAAAAGTCATAAGTTAACTCTTCTAAGGAGAAGAAAATTTCGGAATTGAACAAAGCCATTTTGGGAATTAATAAAATACACAGATCGAAGTATGGTTGTAAATTCGGTGACATACCAATAAGTAAGACTCAACGATTATTCTGTTGCCGAAGGAGGGATTCGTAACAGGGGTTACGAATGGTACACCTGCAACATGTGAAAAAATCAATTAGCATATTAAACTGAAATTAAAATGAAACAAGGATGAAATTAAGTAAAATAAAACAAAGAAGGATAGAAGGTAGTGTAGAGAGCAACATAAACATTAAACTTGGTGGGTGCAGGGGTTACCACTTACCTGCATATATACTCCATTAAAACTAAAACGATGAAAATATTTCGACTCTGAGGAGTTAGTGTAGGATGAACCAGAGAAATGGTAAGCCAAGGTGGAGCTTGGCTCTGAGCAACAAAATGTTAGAAATGACAAACTATGAACCAAATCACAAGGGATAAACGCTAACCTTGAAATTTGAATTGGGAAGAAGGACGACCACAATGGAGTCGTTGATTCCATGCTCAATCTATCATACAACTGGTCATTCATATGAGGCCCATGTGAAGACCATCACAGGTTGTACGAAAAAAATTATGATAATTAAAATCAAAACAATAAGAAGTGCAGCGGTTAACTAACGAAGTAATTGAACTAACAGTGCAATTAAATGCATACATTCATCCAAAAAGTAAACCAAAGATTTCTTTAAATCTAAATATATATTTCGAGTCCCTTACTGAATGCGGTTATGATGATTCAAATGAGGTTTAAATTACATAACAATTAAATATAAGTTTAATTCGAATGGGACAGGTCAACGTATGGCATATCTGAATGTGGGGAGTACCGTATGGACCCCAAAGCTCCTTCTTATACGATATTGTTATGATTCGATGTTAATTAAACCCAACAGGTAGATCATTGTATAATAAGAGGATAGAAATATACAATGGCTATGTTATTCATTGTGGAACATTCAGAAAGTCGTATTGAATAAGAAAACATAATTCCATAAGTTATAAAATTATTTCTATTTCGATGGTTAGTATTGTTATTGGATTTTATATCGAATTTTAGTATACATTATGGATATATTAATCCAAAATTAATGATACCACAATGGATTTTGATTAATGATTAGATTTGAATCGTATATAAGTAAAGGGGATGTATAATATTTAAGTGAAAAAGGCGTGGTATGTAAATAGTCAATAATATAGTACCCATTTACATATATTAAGAATACAGCATCCACTCCCCAATTAATATGCATAGGAGTTATGCATAGAATTGAAATTAAATTAAATGGTGATCAGAATACAAAGGTTAATAGTACCTAGTCATATTCAAAACTATTTAAAAAGTTAGATTAGAGTATATGAATAAGTGGATTAATACCTTAGATCTAAGATATGGTAGGGATATATCATAGTGGCTAAATGATATTAAGGAAAGGTAAGAAATATGTATTATTTACATTACCAAGACAAATTAAGGAGGATTTTGTAGAAAATAAGAAGGTAATGAGTAATAATAATATATATGGTAAAATGCCATACGAATGAATTTATATAGATATATGGAATAAAAAGGTATATATATATATATATATAAACAAAAAAGATCGCAAGCTTACCAAGAGGTAAAGAGATATATAAATATATATTAATATCGTAAATGATATATATATACAAAATAGATCAACATGTAAATATCTTCATATATGTAGATAGGGGGTAATCTATATATCATTCACATTCTATGGGGGATAGAAAGAAGAAAAAAATTAGATAGCTATAAGGGTCAATTGTAATGTATGGAACTCTCATACAAGTCAATGGCAGATTGTGATTATAAATAAAAACAATTCCTTGAAACATTCATGGGGATGAATGTATACTATACTGGAATAAAGAATCATACAAAAATTGATAGAAACCAATTAAGTAGTAAAAATCTGTGAGATTTTACTACTGCGACATGTATTGATTGATGAAAGAGGAAGATAAGAGTTCTGAGTATAACAATATTTGTGATAAATAGAAAAAATAAATAAAATTGTGGTAAGTGGAGTTGTTACATCCGAGATGTTCTCTGTGTTCTTCTTTACTTTTGGAGTACACTATAATTGCATCAATGAAAACTAGTACAAGCTTTTCTAGATAATTATGCAGAAAATTATTCATTAAACACATGAATGTAGCAGGTGTGTTTGTAATTACAAAGGGTAGGACTACAAATTCATAGTCTCCGTGTCTAGCTCGGAATGTTGCTTTTTTTATGTCGTCATCTTTAATTCATAGTTGATGATATCCTGTTCTTAAATCAATTTTTGAGAGGATAGTAGCTCCTCTCACTTGGTCAAATAAATCATCTATCCTTGGCAGAAGATATCTATTATTAATAGTTAACTTATTCAACTGTCTGTAATCTATAAACATTTTTAATGTGCCATATTTATTTTTAACAAACAACACTAGTGCTCCCCAAGGAGACACACTTGATCTGATATACCCTCTGTCTAACAATTCTTGCAATTGGAATTCCAGTTCTAGTAGTTCAGGAGTACTCATTCTATAAGGTGCTCTAAAAACAGGTGTAGCTCTTGATACTACTTCAATTGAAAAATCAATTTCTCTTCTAGGGTGTATATGGGGGATTTTCACTGGAAATACATCCTTAAACTCTCTGATCACTAGTAAGTTTTCTACAGCTTCCTTTTCTGGTTGCTTCCCCAATTCTTCCATTTGTACAACATACACTTGACAGCCTTTTCTTGTTATCCCTTTTAGATGCAATGCAGAAATTTATCTGATAGATATTGGTTTTGGTTTTCTTTTCACTATCACTACTTTTCCTTCATCATCTATACAATGTACTATTTTGTCTAAGAAAATTACTATTTATTTTTTTTATAACCAGTCAATTCCTACTAAGAGATCACAACATCTTAGAGGAAAGATATTTAAATGAATTTTAGTTTCATATCCATTTAAATTTACAGCAGTTTTTGGAATTTTATGGGTCACTTTTCTTTTTATTCCTGTAGCTAACTGCACTAACCATGCTTGCTGAAATTTTTCTGATTTTAACTTACACTCTTCCACTATGTGTGGACTGACATAACTTAAATTTTGTCCTAGATCTATTAAACAGAAACGGGTTGTTCAGTAATCACACCTTCGATTTCTATCATGGTTGATTGGTGTTCAGCATGGTGGCCTTCAAGTGCAACATTGATTCTAGGAATGTTTTGAGCAATGGCATTTATTGTAGTTGCCTCTCTTACTGCTTGAATGCTTTGAATTATTCAATTTGGTTAGTTATGCAATAGGTGAGGTTCTCCACATCCCCAACACTTTAGTGGTTCTTTGATTTTTACAACACTTTCCTTTTTGTGGTTTGTGTCCATCTGCTTAGACCCAATATGTGACTGTGATGGTTGGTTTTCCCCACTCTTATTATATTAAATTTCTTCCGTTGATGGTTATTTTCCAAAAAAAATCAGATATCTCTGTTTTACTCTTCTTACATTTGAGTCACCCTTCACCTTCTCTTTATTTTGCCAAATTTTCACATGATCATTTATGCCTTTAAATTGCTGATAGGATAGTCTTGATTTATGAAGAGCTTCATCCATTGTTTTTGGATTATCAAATTCAATTCTCTTTTTATAGATGGTAGGTAGGCAGTTTAAAAATCATTGTACTTTGGCATTTTCTTCTCTGATATAAGGAACATAGTGAAGTAAGTTAGTGAATTTGGTAACAAACTCATCAATTCTTAGCTGTCCCATTCTTAGCTCATGAAATTTTTTAGTTGTATCATCATAATACCTTTCATTCAGGTACCTAGACCTAAATTTGGCTAGAAATTCTTCCCAGGTAAATGTTTTTTCATCCAACACGTACCATTTTTGTTTCTTCCCACCGAAGGGTGGATTTACCCTACAATTGGTAAATTTCCAATATCGCTTTTAGATTACTTCCGTATTCATATACCTGGAAGTATTTAACCATGTTCCGAAGCCAAGCTTCTGCATCCTCCTCCTTTTCACCATCAAAAGTGGAAGGTTTGATTTTTCAGAATTTTCCATACAAATCCTTTTTCTTTTAGGATTGATGTCTAGATGTTTCCCCACCATCAGACCCTTCTAAGTTGTTTTCATCTTCTTTCCTCTTTCTTCCATGGTCTTCACTTTCATGACTAGACCGTGAGGTTAATTCCTTGATCAACCTCTCTTTCTCTTCACTGGCTTGCAACAATCGTCCATTACTAGTTCTTAGTTGAACCATTTCACGTTGCATATCTCCTATGATGTCCACCAATTGAGAATTTTGATCTAGTGGGTTTCTGGCACCCCCCAGATCCACTTACATCTCTCCCTCTTCATTCATAATATCATTTATACTGTTCTTCACTTCAATCACTGTACACAATAATTAATTAGTACATCAAATTTTGTAAATTAAAAAAAAAAAAATTCTTATTTTTCATAGCAGCATATTTTTGGGTTTTTCTGTGTGGGGACACATAGGCCTAATGTTTTCAACATGAGCTTTAATACCATTTGTAACAACTCTAAACCCATTTTTTTTCTATTTATATCAATAATACTTCTTCTTTTTCCTTTACTCTTGCTATTTTTTTAGTATGAATAATACTTTCTTAGACTTTTAATAAAGAATTTATCTTCGTTCTTATCCTATTTGAAAATTCTTTATTTTATTTTCCTCCACCACTACTAATTTAATTCTCATGACATTACATTCATATTCTGCCCCGAAGGATTATCCTTAACTAATATTTCACATATTAGTGTCCAATTTTCAATTCTTAAAAGCTACATTTTCCTTATAGTATAGTTATATATCTGTATATATATTCCTCTACCTTTATATATGTAACTATACTTTGGAATATAATGTACATAAGGATACCTTTACAATATATATTATATCTTAATCTTCCACAATGAATAACCTATCCATTATATATTTTTCGATCATGTATAGATATATTTTCTATCCTCGTATTATACATTAAATCTACTTATTAGATTAACATCAAAACGTAACCATATTTGATTGATATGAGCTTTGGGACCATACGTTACTCACTACTTTGATGTATATCCATTCCCAATCACCTTATATTAAATTATATTTTTATACATAACCTGCCTAATATTATGAATAAGGTTGTAACCATACGTGGACTTGTCCCTTTCATATTAACCTAATTTTTAATTATTATATCATTTTAACATCACATGCATTATCATAACAATGCCTATTACAGGACTCGAATTATCTACGCAGATTAACGAATCTTTGGTTTAATTTTTGGTGGTTGAATACATTTAATTGCATTGTCACTTTGAATTAATTTGACAAACCACCTCTGTACTCCTTATCATCTTGGTTTTACCCCTCATAAATTTTCTCGTATATTCCGAAGGAAATTCACATGGGTTTCATTATGATAGGCCAGTTGTATATTTGATCAAGCATGAGTTCAACGACTCAGATGTATTCGTCCTTCCTCCCAATTCAAACTTCGAGGTTTAGGGTTTGTCACTCGGAATTTGGTCAGTATTCGTAGTTTTTCCCTTTCATTTTCAATATTTGGTTTATTAGAGGCAAACTCCATAGTGGTTTATTGTTTCTCTGGTTCATCATGTGTTTAACTCCTCATAGTCGAAGGCGCTCATCTAAATCATTTTACCTTTAACTGAGAATGTACACAGATAATATTTTCATTACTACAACATTTAAATCTTTTTTTTCTGGCTCTTACTACTCATATCAAATATATTCAGCACTGTGTTATTTGATTGTATTAATTCTTGTTATTTTGGTTTTTATTTAATATACTCACTGATTTTGTTAAATTTTTCATCTTATACCATTTGTAACCCTTCTTACGAATCCAAACTCTAGCAATAGAAATAATTGTTTGGCCTTCACTACTGTTATGTCATTGAATTCCAATGAAAGCTTTGTTTGCAGAGTTTGTTTTCCATCGAATGGCTTTGTCCCACTTTGATTGGTTATTCTCCTAAGAAGAATAAATTATGGCTTTCGATTATGTATATACTTTGCTATTGGAATTGTCAACAGATTTTTCCCCAATTTCCTTTGTCAAATTTCTGATTATTTGTGATAATTTTACCAATTCCATTTATAATTTTTCTCTGAATTAAACGTATTATCGCCTTATTTGTAGAGATTTATTATGGATCCCCATCATTTCCTAGAATCCGATGGTTGGTAATTAATTGAATCTCATTTCTCATTTTTTTATGTAATGTAACTCTACATGTACGAAATCCTAATGGATTCATTACATTTCTTCTTGGTGTAATATTGGTCAATGTATTCTATTTGGTTGATTTGAAATGGGTTTTAGCTACTATCATATTCTTCATATACTGATGCTTAATACGATTTCCTTGGTGCCATTAAAAATTTTGTAAAAATTCCATAGGGTTTCTTCAAATTGGTTTTTATTTTTTTTTGTAATTATCACAGTCAATTTCACTTCAGATTTACGGAAAGTAATTCCTCAATTATGTTCCTTATAAATTAGGAGTTTCACTAATTAGTGTTTTCCCAATTTCATTTTGGATGATTCATATCCTGTCGAATTCTCTGGGCACATTATGCATCACGTATAATTCATCTCTCCTCAGAGATGGTCATTTTCCTATTCATAGCTTTGTGTTTTGACCTTGCTCAGATAATCATTGTAACATTCCGGAATTTTTATTTACAAGTTTTTGTTATATTAACAGATAGTTTTACTTCATTATATTTTTTTCACTTAAGTTAACCATTTTGTTTGGTATTCCCCATTGTCGAAATGTATTACAGATGTTTTGTAATTACCCTTTTTATTTCCTCTGCTATTTATAAGTATATATTCTTTATAGAAGTTAGATAGATACTCAGGACATAGAGAGGACTATTTCCCCATGAACTTTAAATTGGTTTTCAAATAGTTCATAACTTCATTTACTCTGCTAATTTTGTAATATTCTGCCTATATTCAGATTAACTATTTTATAATTTAATCACCAAATCTAAGTATCACTTAGATTGTAATTTCCCGTCATCAATTGAAATTTTCTCATTTATCTTCTCTCAAAATAATTTATGTTTTCCATCTCAGGAACTACCTCTTGCTCCAGATTCGTTTCCACGGTATAATCATCCACTTTATTCCATGTTTTAATCCTCAACATAGGTACTATACACATTTCAGTTTATAATTTCATTATTACTTCTTCTGATGAGATTTAATTACTTTCATATTTTCATATTTATTTTATTTAATGTATTTTTCTGAAGAAAAAAAATATTGTACTATTTGGTTGTATAGGAAATCCATTCTGACACTTTACTCAGGTAGATTTGGAATTCATTTCCTTATTCTAGAAAGTGCGTTATAGATATTTTTTTATCGTTGATGTTTTTCTAGAATCATTCCATGTGTTCTTACAATTAATTTATGTTCTAATAATTTCCTCACATATCATTCATTTTATTGCCAAAAGATCTGACGACAAGTTTTCTCTGCCTTTAGGTCGGTCGTTACCATGGATAGATTTCAACAATCTGACTTTAATGATATTTATCAATGTATCTATACATTTTGTAATTAATTTTAGTAACCACTGACTTTCAGTCAATATGACTTTGACAGTTATAACTGACATTTCAATTGAATATTATTATAATTTTCTATACATGGTTTGAAATTCCTTTGTAATATATAGATTTCATTCGTATCTATGAATGATTCATAGTTTCCTTTAAATATCCATATTGTATCTATATGTATGAATGTTTCCTTTCAATATGCATAGTTCCTCTATATGTATAATGGTTTAATGGTTCTTTTTCAAGCACATGTTGTAAGTAGATGTATGTATATTTCCTAATTTAGGAATTCGTACAGTTGGAATATAAAATACTTTATTTGTATGAAATATTACTTTCTTGAATTAATGGGATAAATCAATTCAACTGTATACATATCTACTTATTCTTTGTTTACAGAAATAACTATGTATTTCTACTGTCAATTACTAGGTTTTTCTTAACACCTTTAGAATATTATTTAATCCTAATGATGTATTTTATATTTGTAATATCGTAGTTAATATAGACCTAACAATAGATTTAGACCCTCCTAATGCGTTTAGAGATTCTATATCTTGGTCAACTAATTGTGCTAGTCTATTTAACTATAAAGAGAATTTAACCATACCTGCTATAGTTATTTTTATATTAAATACCTATGACAGTTTATTCCCAAAGAATAAAATAACTTATTACAAAGATTTATAATTTAAGATGCAATTTTTTTAGCTAAACTCATAACCAAATTACGTTAAATCTTACTCAATCATCATCATAATAACAAAATCATAAGACATAATTTAATACTATGCATACCAATTGTGGTAAAGACTATTTTCCACCCAACCTCGAGCTTTCATCCACAGCTCCCCCTGAGCAAAGATCAATTCCTCCAAAGTGTAGACAACTTCTTGTCTACCTAGGAATGGCTTATTTAAGCTTGATTTCACTCAACATGTTTCCATAACTACGTCCAATTAAATTAGGATGTTGTTTTCCTTTAGCCTAGGCTTTACTTTGTTTTTTTCCACAAAAGCTCTTTAAAACTAACATTTTCCTCTTTCTAGTTTTATTTCACCTCTTCTCAGTAACTTTCCACTTTACTGAGGTATCTATTATATTATTATCTTCAATCTAATATATTTATTTTATTTTATTTTCTCCAAGGATTTTTGGAGATTTTGGGAAAGTCTTTGGATTTAATTCCATCCTCATGGACTTGAAATCTCGATCTCCAATTTAATCTAGTCTTTACACAATAAATAAATTCCACATTTATTCAATTTTAAAAATAATATGTCCACATATAGTTTTCTTTTAGGTCAACCTAACCTTTAGGATTTTCAACTCTCTAAATAAAAGTAGTAAAATAGGGATATTACATTATAAGATTATAAGGATTAACCTGTAGGAAAAAAACAAGAATCAATAAACATCATTAGGGTAACATAGATGAGTGATAGATATCTCATTGACATTTGATATTTTTTTTAAATGATGGAAGGCACGCATTTGAATTTTTTTTGTGATGGTATTTCATGTCAAGCAACCATCGACTATTGGATAAATAAATTAATTAATTAACCAAGGAAAAAATCAATTTCATTCTCGTTATAGGTCATCTTGATAGGCATTTTATTGGCTAGTGCTCTAAGTGAGTAGACCCCATACTACATGTAATCCTAAAGGGAAGGTTGAAGGCTAATTTTAAGCTTAGTACAAGTTTCTATGTTTTTGTGTCACTGAAGGCACAAAGGTTTAATGCATGTAATTCAAGCCCTTATGGATATATTTCAAAGAGGCACCCAAGAGCTTGTTTTGCAACATTTTTACACGTTTGGCGATCGAGAGTCATTGGGTTATTTACAACAAAATACATGGTGGGAATTTAGACCAAATGACATATTGGTATGTATATTTTTGGCCCCGTGGGCCAAGCTTGGAACTTATTCCATTTTTGGAGGACCTACAAATATTAGGGGAGAAGGTTCTGGATGGGTAGATATCTCTTTAACAATACATGTTATATTTGTCCTAACTACCATATTTGGTAGTGCACCATACTTTTGGATGAATAAATAAGGCATAAATTAAAGAAAAATAGGCATATATTTTTAGGAAATAAATGAGCCATGTACTAGATCTGCAAATTGTTGTCAATGGCAATGAAAATTGTCGAGAAACATTGCCTCAAGGTAGCAAGGACCACGATTGTGAAGAATAATTAATGGATCATGTCTTGAACAAGAACAAGGCACCTTTGAACTTACTTGCATGATAATAAGAACTAAATGAGAAAAATAAATTACAGATCTATGCCTAAGTAACATGGTGATCTATCTGAAACAATTAAGATGAATGAATGGAGAGCCTTATTTTGTTGCATACTTTGACTGAGAATTGATTATAAACATGGAGAAAGGTTAAGAAGACCATCCTCTAATTTAATGAAGCTGGAGTGGGAAACTAATGAAAGGAAAAAACAACATGGAAAACCATGCATTTGAGTACACTCTCGAGCTATGAAATTGACATAAGGAACTGCATCACTCCCAATGCAATAGAGGAACAAAGCCTAGGATTGGAATTGAGAAATTATGGCGAAAATGTAGCATTATTGAGTGAGTTGAGTGGAGAGCTTTGAGTGTGAACACTACTGAAAAGAGGCACAGTGTGTTTGGGCTGCAGATAAAGGCCAAGAGTTCCTATGCTAAAGAGAGAGGCTAAGAGTGCATGGGGAAGAGGGACAAGAGTAGAGAAAAAAGTGTTGAGTATGTTGTAGAAGTGTTGAAGGCTAAAATAGATAAATGTATGTTGTTCTTTAAAGAACATAGTGTTGCAAGATGTGATAATTTTTGTTGCTACAGAATGAATAGTTGCTACAGTGTTGTGTGGGATGAATAAAGAAATTTTTTAAAGGAGAACAAATTAGAGCTTGAATCAGGCTTAGTGATTACCAATTACAAAGTGGAGTGATTTTCTTATTGAGTGAAATTTGGAGTCTGAAAACTAGGGAGTTGGTACTTCCATATTATTGGATTACTTGGTAGACACGGGGGTTTGGTACCTCCTCTAATTTGGTGCTTGCATAAATCCAAGAAGCTGCAATCTAGTTCTTGCAAAAAATCCATGAATTTGGTGCTTTAGTTTTTTCTTCTAGTAAACTAATCAATTTTCTACAAAATAAGGGTGTTGGTGCTTCTTGCTAGTGGGTGCTAGCAAACAATTTGTAACAAATCCACTTACCCATTTTTTTTTCTATTTATACACTTTATGATAAGTTGTTGTCATTTGACTTTATTACATTACGTCATATTGTGATGTTTCACATATGTATACTTTTTGTCGTTATATTTTTACTAATGACATAATTATTTGTGAACATAATTAAGCTCTTTGGTTAATGATTTTCAGACCATCATTACCTTATTCCACCATTTTATTTCAGTCTTGACTGTCATTTGTGACATTTATGTACTTTTCATACCTTTATTATAGTAGTAACTTATTTTTCCAATCATTTATAAACTTATACGATTATGCATTTTCTAGCATTCCTATTGACATAATCACATCAAATATTATGTTAGAATATCTACTCATATTCTGACATTCTAATTATCCTCAAATAATTCCCTTCTAATTATTTTCCCACCTTTTTCTCATACCCTCCAATACCGCAACCTTTCTAATCTAATTTTGAGTGTTCATGTCAAGGCTATTTATCCACATATGGACTTAGCTCTTAACCCAATCATTACTTATGTAAAATAATTATTAAAATGGTATATGTATCGTATTGATAATGAATATCATATGCCATCCATTATATTGCCCTTACGATATCTTAATGAACTATTCGAATTACATTGTATTTTCATAACTTATCATTAAGTCGTGCTTATACCCTAACATTACATAGTTGTATGTATGATTTTGGAGTTTCGAATATATATTTTTATTTCCCATGCAGTTTTTCCCTCATGCTAACATTGCATTAATTGGTTAATTTAAACTCTCCTATGTATCATTTAACTATCATGATATATTATGCTAAGGTTTAATTGGTTGGATATGGAAATCTATATGGGGATTTCAACATATCCCTCCATAGATGTTGACAACTCTTCAAAGGTCATTTCTCTATTCGATTTTTGTCAAGTTTTTAATGCAGCATCCTTCTTGAATTAACTCGTCACATGGAATATGGTTGTTTTTCGATTTCATTGCACCATGGATGAAGGCCATGTTTATGGTGAGGATGATGTCGTATCATCTCCCTCCATATTTTGTGTTTGGCGTTTCGATGACTTACCCTTTCCATATTTTCATTTGCATTTGTTCATGCCGGTAGAACCTCGGCTCTCGTTCTCCACCCAAGCCTTGGAGCCTTCTCGTAGCCATCATGTTTGTTTCCAGTTATTCGTTCTGCATCAGGTAACTAGATGTAATATTTTGATTACTTCTTCCCACCATATAAATTTTTTCTTTTATTAGTTTTGGTTTTGGGTTTCTTCTGCAACTGATTTCATTTTAATTCAGTGGTTTTAGGGATGCATTTAACCAAACGTGGTTCCACTTTTCTCAAGCCCTCTCTTCGTCATGAGATTGAGGTAACGCAGGTTTTATAATTACCAGGTATGCTCTTCCACTGTTTTACGAATACCAACTCTATATCTTGTGCTATTGTCTACGGACGTGACTGAATTCAGTTAGCTTACTACTCTGAAACTCATTTTTGTCGTTTCTTTGTTTCGTTTAGTAATTTATTTTGTTGGCCCGTTCTATTTGAAGAAGATGTCTCTGGCATTTAATATTGTTAACTCCGGGGGAAGATATTCCTATCCTTCATTTTTTTTTACTTAAATCATTATTCAAAGATATAGTTTATCCCTATAAAATCGTTTATGGTAATTGGTATTAGTTTTCCCCAATTTACTTAATAAATACGCAGAGATGAGTTTCATCTCTGTCATTTTTTTCTCTATATTTCGTTAAAGTTCCTCAATTAAACAATTTTGGTTTACTTACCCATTATTGAATTCCATCGTTATACAATGATATACTTTTTGTTAAAATTGTTGGGACATGCATTTGATTTGCCCCAATCACTTGGGTTTTTCCACATACTTTTATTTTCATTTAATTCCTATGAGAGGAATCAAATTAGTTTACTCTGTCTTTGGCTTAAACCAACTACGAGTTCTTCTGCAAATCGATTTTGTATTTGTATATTAGACTTATGAAAGGGTTTGATTTATCTGAGTTTAAATTTGTTTACAGACTGGGATTTTATCCTTTATAGCTTTCATTCAATGTCGTTTTTCCTCCACTATGAATACTTTATAATGATTGACCTCCTTCATTGGGTATTAGAATGAATTTATTCTACAGTTGTTCTCCATTATGACTAAGTACATCATTTTTCCCTTATGAATGTCGAATTTCTAATTGACACAGTAACCCTAACTCGAGGGAATAAAATTTGATTTCTTATACAATTAATGAATTCTCTCCCTTTATACTATTTTGTATTCTTCCTATTTTGACTGAAATGACGTTTCTGCTATTTGGAATTTCTTCCTTATAATTTAGGTTCATTTAATTCTTTGTTAGGTCCCCATATTACAAGTATAGTCTCTTATTGTTATTAGTGTAACCCCTTTATTGTTATTATTGTACCCTTGTAACCCCCATTTTGTTATTATTGTGCCCTTAAATTATTATTTTTAGGATGGATAGGATTACATTGTGGCCCACTAGGATTACATTATGGCCACATGGACTCCTATATATAGAAAGGAGGTTTTGTAAACTGTATCATCAAATAATTGTTCATTTAAGTAATGTATTGGAGGTTGCCCCCTCGAAGTGGCTCATTTCTAAGGTGTTGATATCTCTTTTCTTCTATTTTTGGAGCTGGTTACACAAAATTTGGTATCAGAGCTTTGGATTCAAGGGTTTCGCTTCTCCGAACAGGTCATCGTGGAATTTTCGTTATAAATTTTTTTCTACGAAGTTTCAGAAGCTGAAATTTTTAGGGTACGAAGCTGAAATCTTTAGGAAACTCGTCAAAAAATTTCAGAGCTTGATTCGCAAAATTTTTGGAGATATAATCTGTGGAAGGTGGTGCTTTTTCAGACTCCATAATTTCATCTCAAAGAGGTGATCGTGGGAAAATTTCAATAACTCTCTCTCTGAGCATCGGATTGGAGTGCCGTAAAAATTGGTCACAATTACACATACTTTGGTTTCTTGGCTATCAATTTAATAGGTGAAGGATGAAACAGTGACACGTGGCAAGTCATACAAGTTCGCTCTACTGAACCAGTCCATAATTAGGTCATTGTGGGAGATTGGACGTAACTTTTTCTTAGAGAATCCAAATCAGGTCAGACCTATGGCATTCAAAAGAGAATTCATAGGGCTACTTCAGTGCTGAAGTTTAGATATTGAAGATCCGCAATCACAGAGATAATCAAATTTCAATATCGAGCTCCTCAAAAGCAAGAAAAAGGTGTGTATTTTTTTTTCGAATTGCATAAGTCTTGTTTGAAAAATCAATTTGAATTGATTCCAAGGGCATATTGTAGAATAGATATCAGTATTGGGTTCTAAAAAATGCCCCGTAAAAATAATTCAACACCCATTAAGCCTTCAGAAGGCCCTACTATGACTCATGAAGATGAAGAATTGCAACATGATCTATCAAAATTACAAGAGCAAGTGCACCAAATTTCGCTCTCGCAAAGAGCAGCAAAAAATGAAATGGAAGTTTTGAAGAAAGGTGTGGAAGCAAAGATGGATGGTGTGAAGAATAATGTGGATGGTTTGAAGAAAGACGTGGAATCTAAGATAGATGACATGGAAGCTGGCATGGAATCTAAAATGGAAAACATGAAGAATGATCTAAAAGCAGACATAGAAGGTTTGACAAAGTTGATACAAGAAATGTTTCCTAATGGTGAAAATATAGTAGAGGAAACTCAAGATGAGAACAAAATAAATGTTAATCGTGATTTCATAAACTCTAATGTTGGCAGGAAGAACCACCATATTCCAAAAATGGATATGAGGAAGTTTGATGGAAAGGATCCTGTAACATGGATACTACAGATGGAGCAATATTTTGATCTCCATAATGTGCAAAACACACAAAGGTACGCATTGCAACTTTACATTTAGAACAAAATACATTTGTATGGTATCGATGGCTTTGCTCCCGTAAAAAAATTGTCACTTGGTCAATTTTTACGGAGGAAATGATAGCACATTATGAGGATACAAAGAGCAACACCTTCTTTAGCCAATTGATAAATCTCAAACAAAAGGGTTTAGTGGGGCAGGACATTGAGGACTTCCAAAAATTGAATATAAGGGTAACTGATATTCCAGAGGAACACAGGATTGATCTCTTCATAGGTACTCTAAAGGATAACATCCAACATGAAGTTCGTGTGTTGGAACCTGATTCATTAGAGAAGGCATTCAGGTTGGCAAGAAAAGTTGAATGTAAAATTATGGCGACAAGGAAGCCTGCCACTCAATTCTATAAAGAAGGAAGTGTTGCTACGCCTAGATTTCCACAACCTACAAGGTTGACACCACAACAATTGGAAGAAAAAAGAGAAAAAGGGCTTTGCTACAGTTGTGATATCAAATACACTAAAGGTCATAAGTGTGTTGAGAAGAAATTATTTTACATAGATTGTGAAGAGGAAGAAGAAAATGAACAAGAAGAGGATATACACCAGGAACCAGCCCTAGAAGAGGAAGAAATGAATCCGAACATATCGTGTAATGCATTGGCAGGAATTACCACTCCTCAAACTCTCAAGATAGAAGGACATATCAAGAAGAAAAAGGTAATAGTGTTGATTGATTAGGGTAGTACCCATAATTTTATTCATTGTAAGGTAGCCAAGGAATTGAATTGTTTCCTATACCCAGCACCAGAATGTCAAGTGATGGTTGCAAATGGAGGAACTATAAATTGCTCTAGAAAATGCCATAATATCGAGCTAACCATGGGGGAATATGTATTGACTAGTCCAATGCTTTCCATTCCTATGGGAGGTGCTGATGTTGTACTAGGAGTACAATGGTTACAATCTTTGGGGATGGTAGCTTTTAATTTTTAAGAACTTTTCTTGAAATTTTTTTCAGAAGGAAAGGAAGTCGAATTACGGGGTATTGAAGGGAAGCCGGGAAGGATAATAAGCTCTAATGTCATGACAAAGCTTCTAAAGAAATAACAACGAGGCGTAATTGCACAATTATGCTCACTAGAAGTTCCAACATCAAAATCGTCTATTTCTGCAGATCTCCAACAAGTCTTGGACAATCATTCCAAGGTGTTTGAAACTCCCAAAGGACTCCCACCTATTCATGATCATGATCATGCTATTCATTTGATTCTAGGAAGTGTTCCTCCAAACATCGGGCCTTATAGATATCCTTATGTCCAAAAGAGCGAAATTGAACGTATGATTGCAGAAATGTTAGAGGCGGGTATAATTCAACCTAGTCAAAGTTCTTTCTCTGCTTCTATAGTATTGGTACACAAGAAAGGATGGATCATGGCACATGTGTCCGGATTATAGGGAGCTCAATAAGCTCACCATTAAAGATAAATTTCCCATTCCTGTGATTGATGAATTATTGGATGAATTACATGGAGCAATTTATTTTACTAAGTTGGATCTTCGTTCAGGATATCATCAAATTACAATGAAGACTAAAGATATTTCAAAAAGAGCATTTCGAACTTATGAGGGTCATTATGAATTTTTGGTCATGCCCTTTGGCCTTACCAATGCACCTTCTACATTTCAAGGGTTTATGAATTCCATTTTCAAACCCTTCCTTAGAAAATTTGTGCTAGTATTTTTTGATGATATACTAATCTACAACAGGTCTTGGAAGGATCATGTTGAACATGCTGACAGGGTGCTCAAACTATTGCAGGAGAAACAATTATATGCAAAAACATCCAAATGTTTCTTTGGAGTACAAGAGGTGGAATATCTGGGTCATATTGTATCTCACGAGGGTGTTAAAGTAGACCTTAACAAAATTAAAGCCATTAAGGAATGGAAAGTCCCCACAACCATAAAGTAGTTGCGAGGATTTATTGGGTTAACAGGGTATTATCGCAAGTTTGTTAAGAATTATGGGAGAATAGCAGCACCTCTAACAACATTATTGAAGAAATATGCATTTTCATTGACTCTGAAGCAACTAAGGCCTTCAAAATCAAAACAAAAAAAAAAAAAAAAAAAAAAAAAAAAAAAAAAAAAAAAAAAAAAAAAAAAAAAAAAAAAAAAAAAAAAAAAAAAAAAAAAAAAAAAAAAAAAAAAAAAAAAAAAAAAAATCAAGTCATCACAAGGATCACAAGGCATCACAAGGCATGGGAGGTGGGAGTGGGAGTCCTAGGACGTCAAATCGCAGTCCAACGCGGAGTCCAACACAGCTACGATCGCAGCTACAAAATGGCAGCGTTCGAATGGCATAATGGGTATTCGCCGTTTTCCCG